>QEPC01008327.1:20392-50846 GCA_003113815.1 Sphenodon punctatus | reverse complement strand
TTGATTTCATCTTTATTATCAAAAAATAATTAAGTAAATAAGCAACACACAAAGCACATGCACACATCATCTCAAAAATCAACAGCATACGCCACGTGGGACTCTGGACGGGGGTGCATGCTAGAGGGAGCCACTCACTACAGAGAGGGCTGAGTGGTTATATACTCCTCCTAGTTGTCAAATGATAGTCTCTCAGAATCACATGGAAAACTATTGTAACTAGCGTTTGGTGTGATCTACGCAAATATTTAAGGTATGCTTTGGAAAACTACATTCAGTGCCTGCATTGACTAACTTGCCAAAACAACTTCACACACAAATCCTGACTCATGAGCTGGGGCCTAAAAATTGTGAAACTGAAAAAAAAATAACCAAAGTTTTTCCAGGGACTCTCAAGTTTGTGGGAATGGGAAGAGCGGCAGTTGCAGAACAACATAAGGTTGCTGCCTCATAAACAATGTTCTTCAGGATGTCTCTGAACATTGTCACAATGCCAACCCGACTTCAAAGTACTGTTTGTAATGAGCGGCAAGGTTCATTGTTTACTGCGTCTGGCCTCGAGACTGTCATCATTCGTGTGATTGTTCAAACAAGTAATCTGTGCTTGATATGACTGTGTATGTAACGGCGCCCAAGAGCGTCCCATTGGTGAGAATGTTCAGAGCCAGTTCGCAGAACCATTGCTTGCAAGGCAGCAACCTCGAGCCACACCTATCAGGCGGGGATTTTTATCTTTTTAAAAAAGACACTGCCTGCCTGATTGGGGAAATAAACACGGATGGGGGGGCTGCCAGGAGAGTCACGAGGAGGGGGTGCATAGCCGGTCGCTGCAGAAGCTGAAGAAGTCGCCGGCAAACCTGGAGCAGGGACTTGGGGTCGGGGAAGCACATGGGGCAATAGACACAGCTGGGGGGGCTGCTGGGAGAGTCAGCCCATAGCAAACCAGGAGGAGGGGGGGCATAGCCGGTAGCCGCAGAAGCCGCAGAAGCCACCGGCGAGCCTGGAGCAGGGACTCGGGGTTGGGGAAGCACATGGGGAAATAGAAACGGCCGGGGGTGCTGCCGGGAGAGTCACCCCATAGAGAGCCAGTAGGAGGGGGGGCATAGCTGGTAACTGCGGAAGCTGCGGAAGCCATCGGCGAGCCTGGAGCAGGGACTTGGGGTTGGGGAAGCACATGGGGAAATAGACACGGCCGGGGGGGCTGCCGGGAGAGTCACCCCATAGAAAGCCAGGAGGAGGGGGGGCATAGCCGGTAGCCGCGGAAGCTGCAGAAGCCGCCGGTGAGCCTGGAGCAGAGACTCGGGGTTGGGGAAGCACATGGGGAAATAGACACAGCTGGGGGGAGTTGCTAGGGGGTCAGTCAAGGGAGAGCTTGGAGGGGGAGGCGATAGCTGCGGTCACCATTTGCCCTCCGTTCACAACAAAAGAATCGGGACAGCATCACAGTTATCAACCCTACAGCACAGTTTCTCGCAAATAAACCAATGATCTCTCCATCCATCCAACCAACAGGCATTACCATGAACAAAATAAACAATCAAACAATATCAAGCGCAAACAATATCAACCCAAACCAAGCGATAAACATAAAAGGCTCACAGCAATAAAGAACATATGTGTACATTTATTTTAAAAAAGGATAATGGAAAATGTAAAGTGCAGCTGTAGCAGAATTACTTTAGCTGCTTTAGCACTAAATTAACAGTTAAATAAAGCACAGTTTAGAAGAATTAGCAGAAAAGTTCAAGCACTTACACAAAAACCTTCTTACATTATCCAAAATCGATGGTATTCTATGAATTAGGAGGAAGGGATAGGACTCTCTCTCCTCCAGTCGCAATGTGGTGCTTTGTCGCGGAGCGTGGAAGATGTGTTAACAAACACAGATACTGGCGGACCGGCTCCAACAGTCACTCACTCTCACTGCGATTGGGTGAGAGGGAGAAACAAGCTACAAACACACTTATTTATACTTAATGGTGAAGGCGTTACATATCTCTCTGGGAAAGTCCTAGCCAATGAAATTGGGCATGTGGGTGTCGTCAACAGGGTCCGAGGGTTGATCATGCCGCCGGGTCTCACGATACCTTGTATTCCGGGTGGCGGAAACATGATACAATGATCAGATAACCACAAAGATTCTGCGATCGACAGAAAGGGGAGTTGGTGCCGCTTCTTATTGGAATCTGCAAAAGTTCTGCTTCCATTCACCAGTTCAAATGCCACGACACCATTAGCGGCAAACTATAGCTGCAGCCATCAGAGAGCTGTCTCTGCCGAACCGTGCCACGATGTGCGGAATAGGGGTTTCCATCGGTAACAACTGCCGCAGCAGTATGCCACTACAGCCCTACCTGCACCATACTGGCAGAGGTGAGAGCAGAGTCCCTCGATCTCCAGCACTCCTTTACTTAGCATGCAAATGCTGTCAGTGCTATAATGCTTGCCCAGATGCAGGTTCCATATGACTTCCCCCACCCTCTGCCTGATGGCAGGTGCAGCTGCCCCACCCACTCCTATCTGCCCAGCCTAGGTTTCCCCCTTAGCCAACCCTGGCCACCCAGCAGCAACCAGGCCCTTCCCACCCTGCGCCCCACCCCACTCCCATGCTGATCAATCCAACCATGACCATGCCTGCTCTCCCATCCACCAGTGTGTTGAGCACCCAGACTCACCCACCAAATCCACAGGCGTCACCCACAGATCCCTGGCATCTAGTGCATAGGGAGGAGGATGGTGAGGATGCTCCCCCAGTCAGACTTCCCCCACCCCCAGAGCAGCAGAGGACAGCTGTGACCTTAAGGGGATGAGGCGGGGTGGTCGTGATTGGCACTGAACTTGCCTGTGATATCACAGGCACTGTGAGCTAGGCCTCTGTACTGCCACCCCACTTGCCCTGCCAATCTGACCATCAAGGCAGCCCCATCAGATTGGGGTGTGCGGGTGAGCTGGGGGCCATGGCAAGCTGTGGTATCATAGGGCACCAAACTGCCTGCTAGTCTTGGGGTGGTATGGGTGGGCATACCACTCAAGTGTCCCAGATTTCCCAGTATGTGCCAGATCTCACATCTCTATTGTTATCTATATGCCCCACCTCATTGGAAGGGATGGTTGAGTGGGGACAATTTGCAAGGCATCAGTGTACACACTGGGTTGGGTATTCCTGCCTGTCAGTGCCATGGGGGTTGGTATGGCAGGCCCAATGCAGCCCCTCCCATGCTATAGATAGGGGACTCTCTATTGTCCCTCCCTCAGTCGCCCATGATGGCACACCCTGTTCGGGGCATCACTGTGACACCATGATGTCATCCCATGTTCCCTAGAAGAGATAATCAGCTCACAGCTTCAGCTTTGGTGGGGGATGCTGTTGTGATGTCTTCCATCATGTGTCCTCTCCACAATGGTACCACAGATTTGTCCCCGTTAGGTCCATCTGTCATAAGGAATTCACATGGGAGGGGACATGGATGGTGTGGGGGTAATGCGTTACTAGCAGAAGGGGACTGTATAAGTAGCAGACCTTGCTGGGCATGGGGGTGGAGGGGTCACACAATGGAAGATGGTGCTGGGACAGTGTGAGGGATCAGGGATGGGGGAAGGAAGAAGCCCACAGACCTGACTCTTCTTGCACACACCTTACACGGGACTCCTGCCACGAAGGGGGTGTACACGCACTCGTAGTGGAAAAGATTCCCCTCAGGTTAGTAGGTGGCCCTATATGTCCCCGAAGGAACGGGCCGTATCATCACAGGGGAGACAACGACAGGCGTGCACAGCCCCCTAGGGAGGTGGCAGGGGGACCAGGTCCCTGCCCTCTCAAGCACACCTTCACCCACACGTGCTCTAAGAATAGGTTTAGTGCGGGCGCAGTGAGGGAAAGGGAAGTCCCAACACCTGGGAAGGGGGAAGGATGTAGCCCACTCCACCCGGGTTGGTGGAGGCCACCTAGGAATGGAGGCAGGAGGGATTGTGCTCTCACCCACACCTTGACAGAACCCACCCGCCCTCAACTACACTCTTGCCCTTCGTACAACACTCACCTTGCACTCTCCTTACACTCACCACTCACTCCACAATCAATCCTTCACTCTGACTCCTTGGTTTGACCTGAACACTCGCTCTGGGGCCAGCTTCACAGCACGCTGATCGCCGGCAGGGAAGTTATCCAGCCGTGCCCTATTATAGGGCTAGCTCCGCCCCTGCCGCGCCCGCAAGCGTGCCGAGCGTCGTGGCGTTGGTCCTAGCCCCACCCCCTCGCTCTCCGGGGTAGCGTCCTGTCTAGGGGCCATGCTCTGTGGCTCCGCCCCTTCCTCGGGGTTTGCAGCCGTGCTGGGAGGAATCGCTCCCTCAGCTGTCTTGCCGTGCCCCTGTTCTGCTCCCTGAACTGCCGGCTGCGGGACCGCCCCGACACCCGAAGGTAGAGGTGCGGGGCGTGCCGGTATCTCTGGGGATCCCCCTATCCGTCTGGGGCGCCCCCGCCCTCCTCCCCACGCCCGTTCCCTGACAGCACACCCCCCCCAGGGTCGTCGAGGGCAGAAGAATGCGTGGAGGGGCCCGGGTTTGGAAGGGAACCGGTAATGGAACAAGCGGAGGAGACGGGGGGCGTGAATGGATGTCGCGGGCTCCCAGGAACGCTCGGCGGCTCCGTAGCCCTTCCAATCAACAAGGTAGAACAAGGTGCCTCGACATCTTTTGGAGTCCAACAGCGCCTTGACCTCATATTCGGGTTCGCCGGGGAGATCGTAAACAGGTGGAGGTGGCGACACAGACGGAAAAAGGGGTTCGTGATGTGGTTTCAGGAGGGAAACATGGAAGACAGGGTGTATTCGAAGCGTGGGTGGTAGGGTTAAGCGGTAAACAACAGGGTTCACCTGCCGTTCGATGGGGAATGGTCCCATAAATCGATTGTCCAGCTTAGCGGACGGTCGCAAAGACGGGTAGTGCCGTCGGTCTACCCATACCATGTCCCCCGTTTTGTATTGGGGTGCAGGTTGTCGCCGGGTATCTGCATACCGTTTATACTGTTGTCGCGCTTTTTGTAGCATGACTCGTGCATGAGTGTGACATCGGTGAAGTTTTTGTACCATGGCCCCTGCTGCCGGCACCGACGTCGTTGGCTCTTCTGTAAGTACGAGGCGGGGGTGGAACCCGTAGGATACGAAGAATGGGGAGGTTCCCAGGGCGGCATGGGGTGTATTGTTAAATGCAAACTCGGCCAAGGGGATGTAGGCCACCCAGTCGTCCTGCAAATAGTCTATATAGCACCGTAGGTACTGTTCTAATGTTTGATTTGCTCGTTCCACCTGCCCATTTGCCTGTGGACGATAGGCGGTGGTCGGAGCGATTTGTGTGCCCAAGGATGCAAAGAGGGCCCGCCAAAAGCGTGCGGTAAATTGTGCTCCGCGATCGGAGACGATGGTGCGTGGCACCCCATGATATTTTACCACATGCTGGAGGAACAGTTGCGCAGTCTGGCGAGCCGTCGGCAGCCCACGGCAGGGAACGAAATGCCCCATTTTGGTGAACTGATCCACGATTACGAAGATTGCTGAGTAACCTTGAGACGGCGGTAGTTCCACGATGAAGTCGATATTGACCTGTTGCCAGGGTCCTAGTGGCAGGGGTCCCAGTTGTAGGAGCCCTACCGGTTTTCCTCGCGGCACCTTGGTTCGGCAGCACGTGGCGCACCCTTGCACATACCGTCTTACGTCCTGGCGAATGGTAGGCCACCAGAAGTGGCGTTGTAACAACTGCAATGTCCTCCGCTGTCCCGGGTGCCCGGCAAGAGGGGCATCGTGATGGGCCCACAGTATTTTTCGTCGTGCAACTTGGGGCACTATAATAGCCCCCTGGCGCCGGGGTAATTCGTGTCCATGGTTCTGCGCTAGCGCGCGACACTCTGGGTCTTGTTTGGCCCAGGCACACAGTTGCTTCGTAGTCAGACCTGCTGCCACGATAACTCCTGGGCGGAGGATGGTCTCGTCGGGGGGAGGTCGTGTCTTTGGAACTTCCTGACAGCGCGAAAGGGCGTCTGCTAGGGTGTTAAGTTTGCCCGGGCGGTAGGTGATGTGGAAATTGAAGTGAGCGAAGAAAAGCGCCCATCTGGCGTGCCGTGCATTTTGAATCCTTGCTGTTTGTAGAAAGGTGAGGTTTTTATGATCGGTAAATACCTGGACCGGGTGGCGGGCTCCCTCCAAGAAGTGTCGCCACACTTCAAACGCTGCTCGGATGGCCAACAGCTCGCGATCCAAGATCGTGTAGTTTCTCTCCGCGTCGGTCAATTGGCGGGAATAAAAGGCACAGGGCAAAGGGTTGTCACCCTCTTTTTTTGTTTGTGTCAGTACAGCGCCTAGCGCTGTGTTGGACGCGTCTGTTTCCACCATAAACGGTAAAGAAAAGTCTGGGTATTGCAGGATGGGTGCCGTGGAAAATGCTGCCTTCAGGTATTCAAAGGCTTTTTGTTGGGGTGGCCCCCAGTTGTAGGGTTTACCCTTCTTCAAGAGTGTAGTCAACGGCACGGTCCTGTCGGCATAGTACGGGATATATTGCCGGTAGTAGTTGGCACTTCCCAGGAAGCGCTGCAGGGGTTTTACGGCCTGAGGGGCCGGCCAGTTTCTTATCGCCGCCACTTTGGCTGGGTCCATTTTGATTCCCTTGGCGGAAATGATGAACCCTAGGAAGGCGACCTCCGTTTGGTGAAACGCACACTTTTCCACCTTACAATACAGATGGTTCTGTCGCAGTCGCTGTAAGACGGTGCGTACATGCTGAACATGTTGTTGAGGGTCTGAAGAATAAATGAGGATGTCGTCGAGATACGCGACCACGAACTGGTCTAAAATGTCTCGAAATAGGTCATTAATCAAATGTTGGAAGGCCGCCGGTGCGTTGGCTAGTCCGTATGGCATAACGAGGTATTCGAAATGTCCATACCTGGTACGGAACGCCGTCTTCCACTCGTCCCCTTCCTTTACGCGAAGGAGGTTATAGGCGCCGCGGAGATCTAATTTAGTGAACGTCGTAGCTCCTTGGAGTCTGTTCAACAGTTCAGGGATCAAGGGGAGTGGATACCGATTCTTCACGGTGATGGCGTTGAGGCCCCGGTAGTCTATGCAGGGCCTTAATCCTCCGTCCTTCTTCGGGACAAAAAAAAGAGGGGCCCCCCCTGGCGAGGTGGAGGGGCGAATGAACCCCTTTGCCAGATTTTCCTCGATGTACTCTTTCAGTACCTGTAACTCTGGTTCTGAGAGGGCGTAGATCCGCCCGTAAGGGGGGCTGGTATCTGGCAGCAAGTCGATCACACAATCATAAGGGCGATGTGGGGGGAGCTCTAGGGCTTGTTGTTTCCTGAAAACGTCCACAAGGTCGTGGTAAACTTCGGGAAGGGCACTGCTACTTGTGGCGGCCGCCTGCAAGGCCTGGGGGGTCGTTGGTCGTGCCGGGGGCTCCGCTATACAACACGAAAGACAATAAGGGGAGGTGAATCGCATTGTCCTCTGCTTCCAGTCGATCAAGGGGTTGTGTTTGGTGAGCCACGGGAGGCCTAGTACCACGGGGAAGGCTGGGGTGCTAACAACACTAAAGGACAACTGCTCGTAATGGTCCCCAATCCCGCTATAGAGTGCTGGCGTACAATGGGTAATGGGACCGGATACGAGAGGGGACCCATCAATTGCAAACACCGCCTCTGGTTGCGATTTTTGCAGCAAGGGAATGCCATAGTTGCGGGCCACCTGTGCATCCACAAAATTCCCGGATGCCCCGGAGTCAATAAGGGCGAGGAGAACTATGGTGCGAGTCGCCTGGAGGCGAAGGGCCAATGGCACCCGTAGTTGCCCTTCTTTCAAAATGGAGGCCAGGCTGCACTGGCGGGTAGGACCAGGGAATGTATAGGCTACCGAGACGCCCCCTGCCCGTCTCGGCTCGCTCCGTTTCCCAGCCTCCTCCGACTAGGGGGAAGCTGGGGGCAACCATAGGAAAAGTGCCCCGCCAGACCACAGTAGAAACAAAGTTTACCCTGTCTTCGCCGTTCTTTTTCCTGTGGTTCTAAAGGTCCCCGAGCCGCCCCGATCTGCATGGGCTCGGGCTCTTCCGTCTTTGTTGCCCCTCCTCCACTGGGGTTCGTGGTTCTCCCCATCCACGGCCTGTTTGGGTCTTGCCGCCGTTCTCGCTTCCGCTCTATCAACCTTTCGTCAATCTGGCACGCCAGGTTGACAAGTTCTCCCCACTTTTCCGGGACGCCGGTGAGGGCTAACTGATCTTTGATTTCATCGTGGAGACCTTTGCGAAACAGCACTTTTAGGACCTCGTCCGCCCACCCGAGTTCCACCGCCAATTGTTGAAACCGGGTGACATACTCCAGAAGGGGGCCCCTTCCCTGTCGAAGGGACATAATAGCTGTTTCTGCATCTCGCTTCCGGTGGGGGTAATCAAAAAGGAACTGAAATTCGCGCAGGAACCCATTTAGGTCTCCCAGGAGGGGGCTGCTTTTTAGAAGCAGAGGGGTAGCCCACTCTAACGCCAGACCTTCCAGGTGCCCTATGATGAAGGCCACCTTGGCGGTGTCAGAGGCATAGGTAAGGGGCT
Organism: Sphenodon punctatus; assembly: GCA_003113815.1. NCBI lineage: Eukaryota > Metazoa > Chordata > Lepidosauria > Sphenodontia > Sphenodontidae > Sphenodon > Sphenodon punctatus. The sequence goes on along the minus strand of QEPC01008327.1, from coordinate 42,260 downwards.
GTACCTGGAAGGCGAGCTTGCACAGGGCTAGAAATCCCTGAAAACCCCTCCGATCTCCTCCGAATTTCTGGATGGGGGGGTGCCGGGGTTCTCTCCCCTGCCCCCCTACTGCCCCCACGGCTTCTACCGGGGCCAGGGGCGGGGGTGGCGCCTGTACCCCTGCTGCAACAGGGGCCCCTGCGCCCTGGGCCGCCGTCTGCTCTTTGAGGTCCCTGAGATCCATCGCGATGGCCTGGATGGCTCGCCCCATCTCCTCTACCTGTTGAGCCAGGTCCATGGTAGGGCCGGCGATACTGTGAGGGATCAGGGATGGGGGAAGGAAGAAGCCCACAGACCTGACTCTTCTTGCACACACCTTACACGGGACTCCTGCCACGAAGGGGGTGTACACGCACTCGTAGTGGAAAAGATTCCCCTCAGGTTAGTAGGTGGCCCTATATGTCCCCGAAGGAACGGGCCGTATCATCACAGGGGAGACAACGACAGGCGTGCACAGCCCCCTAGGGAGGTGGCAGGGGGACCAGGTCCCTGCCCTCTCAAGCACACCTTCACCCACACGTGCTCTAAGAATAGGTTTAGTGCGGGCGCAGTGAGGGAAAGGGAAGTCCCAACACCTGGGAAGGGGGAAGGATGTAGCCCACTCCACCCGGGTTGGTGGAGGCCACCTAGGAATGGAGGCAGGAGGGATTGTGCTCTCACCCACACCTTGACAGAACCCACCCGCCCTCAACTACACTCTTGCCCTTCGTACAACACTCACCTTGCACTCTCCTTACACTCACCACTCACTCCACAATCAATCCTTAACTCTGACTCCTTGGTTTGACCTGAACACTCGCTCTGGGGCCAGCTTCACAGCACGCTGATCGCCGGCAGGGAAGTTATCCAGCCGTGCCCTATTATAGGGCTAGCTCCGCCCCTGCCGCGCCCGCAAGCGTGCTGAGCGTCGTGGCGTCGGTCCTAGCCCCACCCCCTCACTCTCCGGGGTAGCGTCCTGTCTAGGGGCCATGCTCTGTGGCTCCGCCCCTTCCTCGTGGTTTGCAGCCGTGCTGGGAGGAATCGCTCCCTCTGCTGCCTTGCCGTGCCCCTGTTCTGCTCCCTGAACTGCCGGCTGCGGGACCGCCCCGACACCCGAAGGTAGAGGTGCGGGGCGTGCCGGTATCTCTGGGGATCCCCCTATCTGTCTGGGGCGCCCCCGCCTTCCCCCCCACGCCCGTTCCCTGACAGACAGAGCCTTGATGGTCAGATTGGCAGGGCAAGGGTTAGTAGGGTTTGTGAGCGAGGTCATTGTTTGGGTATGGGAGCCCTGACCTGTTAAAAATGTCTGTTACAGCAGTCTGGCCAACCCATCTGGCTCTGGATGTTGCCAGGGTTACATATTTATTTATTTTGTTTATTTATTCCAGTACTTCTAACCTGCCCCCTCCTGCCAAATGACAGCTCAGGGTGGCGTACAACAAAAAAAAAACCAACAGAGTAATAAAACCGTGTAAAACAGTATAAATAATTAAAATTCACAATTACAGAGGTCAGACTAAAACCCCACCAACCCCCCATAAGAAAACAAAACACCACCCACTACCCATCTCCCTCACCAAATGCCGGGCAGAACAGCCAGGTCTTACAGGATTTACAAAAGGAGGGGAGATCTGGGGAAAGGCGGATCTCCAGGGGGAGGGAGTTCCACAGCTGGGGGTGGCCGCCGAGAATGCCCTCTCAGAGGTCACCACCTGGAAGACTCGGGGAACCTTCAAGAGGGTGCCCCTGAACGACTGCATGTGCTGATCCAGGACACAGAGGCTTAATTAATTAATTAATTAATTAATTAATTAATTAATTAATTAAATGACTTCTATTCCGCTCCCTCCAGTCTTACAGCAGCTTGGGGCACCTCACAAAACATTTAAAAACAATATATTAAAAATACATGGAAGAGTTACTAAAACAATAAAAACAACAGCAAAAGCAAAAAGAGGTAAAACCACTGGCAAAAAACCCCACCCTCACTCCCCCCTCCACAAGGGCCTGGATAACAGCCAGGTCTTACAGACCTAACAAAAGGCCAACAGGCTGGAAGCCAGGTGAGCTTCTTCTGGGAGGGAGTTCCACAGCCATGGTGCTGCCACAGAGAACGCCCTCCCAGGTTGAGGCGGTCCCACAGATAAGCAGGGTCCAAACTGTATAGGGTCTTAAAGGTCAGCACCAACACCTTGAATCAGGCCCAATAGACTATAGGCAGCCAGAGCAGAAAATGGCCCATCAGGAGGTGGACTGCCACGTTCTGCACCAGCTGCAGTCTCCGGAACATCACCAAATGTAGCCCCACATAAAGCGCATTGCAATTGTCTAATCTAATGATAAAATGCATGGATGATGGTGGCCAGGTCGGAGCCAGAAATATATGGCTGAAGACAACAGACCAGATGTAATTTGCAAAAAGTGTTCCTTGCCACAGCCACCACCTGGGCATCCAGACAGAGCTGTGCACTGAGGAGCACTCCCAGACTCCGGACCTGTTTCATCAGCCACAGCATGAGGGGGATAGGTTGGATCCCCGGAATGACTGTGCTGTCTGGCAGTTCCTTGTTCTCCCCAAAGCAGCCTTGTCAGTTTCAAGCAGCTTGTACTTTTCACAGATAGTTCATAACCACCGCCACTCTGCAGTCTCCTCCCAGGCTGCAAGATCTTCTTGAGTTCTCTGACCAGGCTGAGGACCAGCCTACCACCCCATAGGTACTTAGTAGTAGATGCACATGGACCCTCAGATCTTTCTGCCAGTGCCATGATCACTGTGACATCTTGCCCACAAACTCTTAAAGGGGCAGCTCTTAGGTTGCACTCCTACAACTCTGTCAAAAGGTGCCAACCCTAAGCAGGATTCCAGGATGGCAAACATCCAGAGCACGATGGCAACCCGCTTCTCCACTGGAATGGCGGCTCGCATTCCTGTGGCCTTCCTGGAGCTGGGTTGGAGGATGTCTGCATTTCAGAGCACCAGCAACTCAGGCATACAGAATTGTGCTCACCACTCCTTGTTATTCCAGGTGCCTAGCATGGTCTTCCACCAGTGGGTGCTCCACTCGCCCACCCAGAGTTGCCTCAGGGTGGGAACGGCCATGCACCAGAGGTGGGCAAGTGCAGCAGTGTTCCCAGTCAGGAACTGTGCAGCCCGCATCAGCTCCCCGAGTGGGGCATCCATGCGATGCAGTGCAGCCCACTATCGCAGGAGGACAGCCTGTCACCGGCGGAGCACTCTACACTGGTCCAGAGGTGTGTTGCCAGCAGCTAGCCGAACACCAGAGTGATGAAGCTGGTGACAGTAACTCTCCATCTCCTGCATTTGGTCCCAGCAGATGGCATGGAGCTGTGGATGGCATGCTAGCTGTCCTCCGCAGCAGTGTGGAGTGACTGCAGCAGTGGCACTACGCACTCAGGGTCCATGACCTCTTGTTCCCCTTCCATGCCATTCACTGACAGCTGTGCATCACTGTTTTCAACCCCCTGCAAGGGGTTTCCAGCCTGGGATTGGCAGTGCAGGACCTATGACCACCTCCTGCCTGCTGGTAGGCCAACCAGCATAGCTGACCAACAGGGTTGCCTGGGTATTGGTTGGGACAGTCTGTGCACATGCCTAAGTCTGTCCCCTGTCCCAGGAAGGGACCATGCAGTGTTACCCCTGCCTGGCAAACAACACGTAGCTGTGTGCACCCGGATCCCATGGTGTTTATTGCTCCTGGCATGGGGGGAATGGCCTCCAACTGGCCCTGGTGCATGCATCTCCCGATCTTTGAATGATGGTGGCCATCTGACCTTTCGTATGCAGGTAGGATCACTCCATTGGTTGCCCATGGCCTGGCTGTCCCCTTATCTAGGGAAAGTAACTGTTTTTGCCTGCATGCACTATGAGGCCTTCCGTCCTCCACATTCAGCCCATAACCATCATATTACAGTGGGGTGTCTGTGTGGGGTGGTTCAGCAATGATCTCTCTCTTGTGCTTGCTGCAGCTGTTCTGACCAGGTGGGAGCCCCACGCATTTGGGAGGATTCCTCATACGCTACCATTCACTACTGCATGTGTGATGCCTGATGTCCACCAGGCACTGCAGCTGGACTCCTTCTCCAAAGTCACCTTTGTGATATTGATTTGCCACATGGTGGGTACCCTGTCCAGCAGGCAAAGCGACCGTAGTGACCAGAGGATTACCTTTGATGGCTCTCCAGGAAGGTAGTGGTCAAATTAGGAAGAGATGGAGTAGGGATTTGGAGTCCGCAATAGTGTCCTCCCTCCACTCTTTGGATGGGAGGAAGTTTGCAGATGACATAAGGATGGCAGGCTCTCCTGCTGGATGTTTGGCTGCTTATCTACAACTTATGGAATGGCTGCTCCCCCAGCTGGTTATGGAAGGTGGTGGTAGGAAACGTCCAGGGGTGGAACAGAGACGACCAGGGGTGGAACAGGCTTGCTGCCTGTATGCCTTGGACTCTGCTTCCTGTGGGGACTGTGGCTCCCTCCAGCTCCTGACCTGAACTGCCTGTTCTCTGGGCCTTTCAGCTGGGCTTTTCCATCTTCCCTTCCCCTTTTCCTGTTTGTTCTGGCCGCTTAATAAAGTCTGCTTTTTGCTCCTGGACATCAGCGTTGTGTGGGTGTTACGCAGTCCCCAGGCCTGTCAAGGTTCTGGCATTTGTGTCTGTTCCACTGTGCCACCCTGGGGGTATGCGGTTCAGCAAGGGCTGGCCCAGCTGCCGGGGGTGTGGGTGGTAAGGGGTTAATGGCTGCTACCACATCCTGTTACCATGGTTGCTAGAGCTGCAGTTCCTGGCAAGGGGCAGGATGCTGGTAGTGCATGGGGTAGTGAGCTGCATGGGCCATGCCAGGAGTTGACCCGCCTGCCTGTGACTTCTTGACCCAGGGCAGGGGGAATGTGTGTTTGCTGCCCACATGCACAGTCTACCCACGTGCTGGCAGGGCTGTCTGTGTGAAGACTGCCAAACCCGTGGGGGCATGTGGCTCTTCCTTGGGGCACCCATGTGGCTGCTCCAGGGCTCTGAAGACACCCATTGTAGCCTTGAGCTTCAGCGCCATCTGTCAGCTTGGCAAAATCATGAGGACATTGCATCCCATTCTGGCTTGGAGGCCAATCAGGAACATAGCTCTGGGCCTTCCTTCAGGTGATGAGAATTTCTAAAGCTGCAGTTGAAAACCACAGTTACACAAACCACCTGAACCTGGGTCTTGGCAAAGAAAAGCAGCTTTTAATGTAATCTGTTAAACTATATATTAGCTTTACTTTCCACTGAACTTTCTGCAGGGAAGTTCTGCGGACAGCACTGGGCCAGACTCTCAGGAAAAATTAGGCTGCGTTCCCATCTGCAGTGGCGGTGGCAGCAGAGGGAGGGGTGAGGGAAGACACGGCAGCACAGAGGAGCTGGCTGACAGGAAAAGCGCCGGTGTGAACAGGGATCTGCAGCGGCTTCTCTCATGCATGTCTGGGTGCAAAATCCTGCCCTGATATGTGTGAGAGAAGCCACGGCAGATCCCCAGACTTGATGGGGTTCAGATGCTCTGGAAAGGGGCAAAATTATCAGGATTCTCTGCCCTCACAAAGCAGGCTCTTAGGGCAAGGAAATTCTGCCAACACCAGCAAACTAAGGTGGCCAGATATGCAAATTTTAGAGGACACTTATGAAAAATACAGGTTGTAGGACTGCATTGGCTCCAATGCAACCCTGAAACCTGTATTTTTCATGTTCCCTCTAAAATGTGCATATCTGGTCACACTACAGCAAACAGACCTTGGGGATACCTTGATCTGGCTGCACCCGCTGTGTCCTGAGATGATTTCCCTTTCATTGGTGGCGGTGATAGCAGGGGTGACTCCATTGGATCTAATGAAGCACCCGCATTCTACAGCTCTGACCACACCCTTTGACTGCAGTTCAGCCTGGCCCAATTCTTTTTTCTATCAACATTATTTTCAATTAAGTTCCCCCCCCATCTCAAAAGAATAATCTAGTCCAACCTTGCCTCATAAGACTTGCTTTCCAGACCCTTTATCATCATTGTTGTCCTCCACTTTACCCACTCCAATTTGTTAATGTCCTTCTTAAAACAAGGCACCCCAAACTGGGCACAGTACTCTGAGTCCAGATGAGGTCTGACCGGTACCAAATAGATTGGAATTACTGCTTCCTCTGTCTTGGAACTGATGCTTTGGTTAATACAGTCTAAAATTGCATTAGTCTTTTTTTGCAGCCACATCACATTGGTGGTTCATGTTCAGCTGGTGATCAACCACAATCTCTAGGTCCTTTTCACAAATTTTCATCAGCCCTTCCATGGTGAACACGTCTCCCTGCAGCTCCCGTCATTAGAGTGTCCTTTCAGAGAGCTCTGATGTTTGAAGGCTGAAATAAGCCTGTAACAACTTTAAGAGGAGGTGCCTGTCTCTCTGAGAAAGTATGGAGGGGCGTAGCTATGATAGCGACAGAAGGTCCAAATGCCTCCAGGACAGCTGCATTGACCATGTCCCAGTCTGGATCCATCCTGCAGCTGCTGCCTTTCCCAGATCAGATTCCCTTCACTGCCTGTGCACTGTTGCTGCGCATCTGCTACTTGTGAATACTTTGCCAAGGCGCTGAATAAGGTTGGGGGAGAGAGAGGAGGAGCAGGAGAGAGGAGCAGGGGCTGGGTGGGGGATATGGCAGAGCCCAGCCATTACCCAGAATTCCCTTCCCATGCTTCCCCAGCCCTACCCCTTCCTCATGCTGTGCAGGCTGCAGATGAAGCCTCAACCTGTGTGCAGCACCCTGAGCCATGGCCTGAACCAACCTTGATGCCTGATCCTCCCCACGGTCTTCTTGTCACCATGTGCAGCCTGATCACACCTTGTGAGCCAGGCTGATTGGTCTCAGCTCATTCTTCTGCTGGAGGCTTGGGGGACTCTGGATAACTTGTGGGTGGGGAGGAGAAGGGCACTTCAGAACACTGATCAGCTAGGGATGTGTGGGGAGGAGAAGGGAGCAGCTTGGAGACCCTGGTCAGGAGAGAGGGAGGAGAAGAAGGGCAGGAAATCTGGGGACCCTAGCCATCTGGTGGGAGGAGAGGGAAAGGAGAAGAAGGGGGCCAGTGGCTTGAGGACCCTGTCCAGTGATGAGGAAAACCCCAATAAGTCTGTTTGTCCTCTGGTACCCTCTGCCATCTTAGACAATATTAAGAGTCTATAACCTGTAGTTACCTTGCCATGTTGGAAATGCTTGCCCTTTAAACAAGACAGGCATTGCTTCTCTAACAAGACAGGCTTTGTTTCTTCTCACATAGATAAGCCTCACTTTTAAAGATTACCTCTTGCACATAAGGATGATCCAAGTGCTCAAGAATGCAGCTGGGTTTAATTTAGTTTAGATAGAAAAACTCCCTAATATTCCTTCATACTACGGCTATCTCATTTTAACCTGAACTTAGAAGTAAACAGTCTTTTCTCAAAATAATTACTTTAAGAGTTATGCTGTAATCTGTTTCATTTGTGCAGATGCGACAAGCCATGTAAGGGCCTTCCACCCAGGGATTTCTGTATAAAGTATGTACTACCCTTTTGGGGGGGCTGCTCGGGATCTATTGATCCTGGAGGCCCGCAGTGCTATGATATCTGCTGAATAAAAAGAGCTCATTTGTTAAAAATCTGCTGGCAGCCTCCTCGTCTTATATTTTACCCACAAAAATCCTCAACATTTCTGGTGTCAAGAAGTGGGATTCAAGGAACACAGGAGTCCCTTGGAGATCCTGCGGTAAGTGCTGCATCTGTTTAGAAATCCCAGGGGGATGCCCCAGGGGCTCCGGGTGAGCAGTTATCAGAACTAAGTTCTCCAGGCTGCCTCGGAGTTTGATTTGATTGCAATCCTGCTGCTGTACTGATTATAATGGGAACGGCAGAGTCTAAGGACTCACTGGGAGATAGCCCGGTGGGATACATGGCTCGCCAGTATGGAAAATCAGTGTTATGGGTTGAGAAATGGAATTTCTCTACACTCGAGATCAACCAGAGCTGCAGTTTCTTTTGACTGGCTCTTTTTGTATCCCAGTGTTAACTCACTTGAAACAAATGGATGCCTGATGTCTATGGGACGATGCAGCCAATAAATCCACTGTTCAGGAATGTTTTTCTCCTCGTCCTGAGACATCAGGATCCCCTTTAAAGTGTTCCCTATTCCCTGTGACTTCCCCCTCTCCTTTCTCCCCAGGCTGCTCCATTGAGGGGGAAACGGCTCCAGCTTTGGTTTCTCCTGCAATTTTCCGCAGGGTCCTAGTGCTCATCTCTTTTTTTTTCTCCTTATTGTTTTCAGGTTACACTCTGGGTTGAATCTTGTTGCAGAGAAATCCTAAGGTATCTTGGTCACTCAGGGAGTGGCTGGCCTCCAGCCAGCAGTACGCACTTGCTTACAGATTGCTATGATTAATTATAGGACCCAATCCTTGAATGATGTTACCTCTGCTTGTTCCCAGATTTGGGAAATGATATAGGAAGAAACAGATAACCTGCTAAAAATGTGTGTTATGCAAGTACAACCTCAGCCCTCAAATCAGGCTGCCTATCATCCCCGCCAGGAGGGATGGTTCCTTTTCCCTCCGGGAGGTGACGCTAGAGGTCAAAATTTTGTCATGCATGGACAGGGATGCCGCCAAGCCCTGTCCCGAGACACCTGCACGTAGTGTTTTCATAGCAAGAGGTTTCCTTGTAAACCAGCGCACACTGAAACCCCCTAACAAAGAAGAACCTTCTCCATTTAAATAGGGTGTTAATAATCCTAAAAAGAGCTTATTTTCCACACATGTTGGTGTATGCATTTGTGTGTAAGTTTAATACTGGATGTCTGCAAGAAACAATGTATGCTGGTTTCATGTGAATATAGGGGTGTGAAACAAAATTTGTGTTGTTTAAAGTTTGTAGGCCTTTGAGTGAGAATGTATGTATGGGTGTTTGAGGATTTCTTTGAGTGTGCTTCACATCACACATATAATAATAATTATTATTATTATTTCAGTTTACAAATGTCAATAGTCATGTTGTTTCTGCCCTAGTAAATACCGGGGCTACTTGTTCTGTGTTTAAAGTGTCAGACGCTCCCTTTCTTGCCCGGGGTGTGTGTACTATCAGGGGTTGATGGTGTCACAACTAGCCAGCCGCTCTCTGAAGTCACCACTGTAACCCTGGGCCCACTCACGGAGCGGCACTCTTTCCTCATTAGCCGTGACACCCCAGTTAACTTGTTGGGAAGGGATTTACTGTGCAAATTAAATGCTCAAATATTGTGTTCCCCTGATGGCATGTTTGTCAAGCTATTGTCTCCTGATTCTCCAACTTTACTGATGGCCCTTGCCACGGAGGAGGCAGGACAGCCTCTCCTGCCTGATCAACAGGGGGTGTTGTCTGCTTTGCCTCCCAAGTTGTGGGCAAACTCACCAAATGACGTGGGTCTGCTGCAAGGTGTTGCTCCGCTTCAAATATCAGTAAAGACCAGTAAACCCTTTCCCTCTATTTCTCAGTACCCATTGTCTTTGGAAACTACAAAGGACATTAGCCGGGTAATTTCAAATTTCTTCCAACTCCTGGGAAAGGGAAACCTGATTGCATACTTGACTCTCAACCTCATGACTGTATTAACACTGTAAATTATTTGTTTACACCAAAGGTGGGTCTCACCTCCAACATCCTAACTTGGAACTTTTTGTAGATGGAAGCTGTTTTCGCAGGAAGGGAGTTTTACATGTGGGCTATGCTGTTTGTACTCCTGCCAATGTTTTAAAAGCCTTTTTACTTCCCTCATTGTGATCAGCTCAACCTGCAGAACTGGTGGTCCTTACCAGGGCCTGCACCTTAGCTACTGACCAAAGAGCCAACAGCCCGTTATGCCTTTGGAGTTTGTCATTCTTTTGGAGTAATTTGAAAAGAACGGGGATTTTTGACTTCTTCAGGATCAGTTATTTCACATGCTCCTTTAATTTCTAAACTTTTATCTGCTTTATTTCTCCCCTCTCAAGTAGCTGTTGTTCATGCACGAGCACACACTACTTCTTCCTCCTTTTGAAGCTCTAGGCAACAGATTTGCTGATCAGACTGCAAAATGAGCAGCAATATCTGGCCTTTCTCTCTGTCTTGTTGCTGCAGTTTCCTTTTCAGATAATTCTCCAGCTGATGTCCCCTCCCTTGAAGATCTTGCTCCCCAGAAAGCTGCTGCCCATCCCTCTGCACAACGCATTTGGACACGAGCTGGCTGCTCCCCGGATTCCGATGGCATCATGAGCCACCCTGATGGACGTCCAGTAGCACTGTGTGCCTTGGTGCAGCATTTGGCTCGAGTGTCTCACATAATGACACACTCTAGCAAAGGGGGGATAACTGCAATTATTTCTGCATCTTGGTTTGCCCCTTTTGTCACTACTGAAGCCCACCATGTTACCCAATCCTGTGCCACCTGCCAACTGTTCAACCTGGCTCGTGCCCAGCCTTGTCACCCATCCTCTCGCCCATGGAGTGATGGGCCCTTCCAGAACCTCCAGATAGACTTTGCTGATTTACCTCCGGCCCAAGGATTTAAACACATGCTGGTTGTTGTCTGCACTTTTTCCTCATGGACTGAAGCTTACCACTGCCATAAGCAGTTGCAGAGGCAGTGGCCAAACATCTTTTTCAAGACTTTATTCCCCCACTTTGGTATAACCCTTTCCATTGACTGTGACCAAGGCTCCCATTTTACTGCAAAATTGATCAAGATACTATGCAAAAGCTTGCAAGTCAGGTTGCACTTCCACACCATACCATTCACAAAGCAGTGAACAGGTGAAACAAAAGAACTCAGATCTTAAGACTTGACTGGCCAAGCTGACTCATGAGACTGGACTGAAATGGCCAGAGGCACTTCCTCTAGTCCTGATGGCTACCAGAGCCAATCCAAACCAGAAACATGGCATGAGCCCCTATTAACTTGTCTTTGGATGGGCCATGCGAATGGGCATTGAACTACGCCCCCTCAGGTACGTGATCTGTCTGATTTAAATGACCATTTAACCCAAAATGTGATTTCTCCTTCCAAAAACTTAGACTGCCCATAACTGGACCTCGTCAAGTTCTCCTGACAACCCCGACGGCTGTAAAAGTTAAAAGAAAAAGTGCCTGGATCCACCCTTCACATTGCAAAAAGATCTCTGAGCCTATAGAAAGAGGGCCAGAGGAACAGGGTGCAAGTGCTGGTAACCTCTCCCCTGTGCAAGAACAGGCTGTGCCACCTCATGATGGTGAAGAAGCACCACAACAATGATATTTCCACAAGGAGCAAAAAACAGCAGCCAACCTCATGGCCTGAAGAGTATGCTCCTCTAAACAATCAGTATTACCACCATTTGTGCCTTTTCACTTTGGTGTTTTCACCATACTCAGCACAGCCTATATAAAAAAAACTCTCCTGCAGGAAAATGATCTTTACATTTGACTAACAGGTTTTTGCTAGTAATTGAGAAGCTTCGCATTGATTTAAATGTATTTAACTGTTGGATTTGTGCCTCTATCCCCTTCCACTCCTTTGAGGGTATTCCTATGCATGCACTTCCGCTTAATCACAGTGAATGTTGCACTTACATACCAGACAATTCTTACACCATTTTTCAAAACACACAGCACCTCAAATCTGCAGTGGCAAAGCTACATGAATCACAAGATTGGGGTTTGTGGTCCTGGCTCTCTGATCTGTTTCCAGATATCCCAGGTTGGATCAAGCACATGTTGTTTTTATTGTTTGCTGTCATTTTAGCCCTAGGCCTTCTCTTTGTAAACTACTCATTTGGTGTGTTAAGAGTTTAGTTTCCTCTTCAAAATCTAGACCTGCTCCCTTGTTTGCTGCTGTAATTCCGTCTGCAGCTCCCCTTCCCCAACTAGCCCCAGCCATACCAAGGCCCCTCTGTCCCCTGAGGGTCCGTAGACAGAAGCGGTGGTTCATTTGGTGATACTTTTCTCTCAAGTATCAAATGGAGGAATTGATGAGGAAAACCCCAATAAGTCTGTTTGCCCTGTGGTACCCTCTGCCATCTTAGACAATATTAAGAGCCTATAACCTGTAGTTACCTTGCCATGTTGGAAATGCTTGCCCTTTAAACAAGACAGGCTTTGCTTCTCTAACAAGACAGGCTTTGTTTCTTCTCACATAGATAAGCCTCACTTTTTAGGATTACCTCTTGCACATAAGGATGAGCCAAGTGCTCAAGAATGCAGCTGGGTTTAGTTTAGTTTAGATAGAAAAACTCCCTAATATTCCTTCATACTATGGCTATCTCATTTTAACCTGAACTTAGAAGTAAACAGTCTTTTCTCAAAATAATTACTTTAAGAGTTATGCTGTAATCTGTTTCATTTGCGCAGATGCGACAAGCCAAGTAAGGGCCTTCCACCCAGGGATTTCTGTATAAAGTATGTACTGCCCTTTTGGGGGGGATGCTCGGGATCTATTGACCCTGGAGGCCCACAGTGCTGTGATATCTGCTGAATAAAAAGAGCTCATCTGTTAAAAATTTGCTGGAAGCCTCCTCGTCTTATATTTTACCCATGAAAATCCTCAACACCAGCTGCCAGATGGAAGAGGAGAAAAAGGGGGCTAGCAGCTTGGGGACCCTGGCCTGCTGGGTGGTGGTGGTGGGGGGATAAGGAAAAGGGGGTGGATGCTTGGGGATCCTGGGCAGCTGGGGCTTGGGATAGGGAGAAGGGGAGGTGACAGCTTAGGAACTCTGGACAGTTGGGGGAGGAATTGGGAAGGGCTTAGGAAGGGGGATAGGGTTTCACGGGAAGAGGGGAGGCTTAATGGGGATGTGGGCTGGGGGTGGGGGAAGAGGGCTTAGTGGGGATATTGCCTGGGGCTTGGGATGGGGATAGGATTCTTGGGAGTAGGCATAAATGGAGAACAAATGAATGAAGCTGGAGGGTGTGGGTGGTCGTGAGGATGAGGAGGGGACGGGACAGTGGCAGACCAAGTGGGAAAGCAAGTCTATTTCTTGCACCTGGGTTTATTCCAACTAGCTATGCTCCTGTAAGTATCTCATACAAGGAAGGTCAAGAGGTAGGTCATGATCCACTGGTAGATCACAAGTTAGGCATGGTCTTTGTAGTGATTGTTATACTTTAGAGACACTCCCTTGCAGGGAACATAAGGACAGGGATTGAGGGATACAGCCTAGAAAGGGTTTTGGGGGAGGAGCAATTCACTGGGAGGCCTGATCACAGAACACTTGTAAAGGGCTTAGGCTTATAGTTAAAATAAAAAGATGTTTAGAAATCCTGGCTGTTCCTGAAGTTTATTGCTGGAACCCAAAACATTACATGGTGACAGAAGTGGTGAACAAGAAAGGGACACTGGTGGTGAACAAGAAGCCCATGGAGGAGTTTCTGCAGAAGGCCTGAGGCCTGCTTGGAGTTTCTTCAGAAGGCCTAAGTCCTGCTTGCAAGCTGAGTCAGCTCCAAGTCATAGCATACGAAGGTAAACATGGAGTTGTTACAACCTTCATCAAGTCTCCAAATGATGGGGAATGTGGCTGAAAACTGGAGGAAATTCAGGCAACAATTTGAAGTGTATTTAGCTGCCATAGGGACTGATGGGAAAAGTGATCAAGTAAACTCTGCCATCCTGCTGTATGTGGTGGGGGAGGAAGCATTGGAGATTTATAATAACTTCCAGTTTACAGATGATGAACACATGAAATATGCTGAGATACTGGAAAAGTTTCAGGAGTATTGTATGCCAAAAAGAAATGAGACCTTTGAAAGGCACAGATTCTTCACCTGCATGCAAAAAATAGATGAAGGGGTGGAGCAATATGCCACAGAGCTAAAGACCCTAAGTAAGACATGTGCATTTGGGGACTTAACAGACTCACTAATCAGTGACAGGATTATTTGTGGCATCAGGGACAATGTACTCAGAGAAAGGTTGCTACATGAAGAAAATCTCACCCTAGAAAAAACTTTAAAAATATGTTGGGCAGCTGAGGTGGTGAAGGCCCAGGCTAAGGAAATTAAGACACCAGAGGAGACTGTCCATGTAGTAAGCATGAAAAAAGAGGGACAGCAAAAAATAACCCAAGGTGCACAATTGTCAGCTGGAAAAGTTTTTGCAAAAGGGGATAGAGGCGGGAAGCAACCCTGCAAGAACTGTGGCATGCTTCATGGCTTCAGACAGTGTGCAGCATATGGCAAGCTGTGTTATAACTACAATAAGCATAATCATTTTGCTAAATTCTGCAGATCACCGGTAGTGACACCACAAGTGTACACTGTGGAACAGCTACAGGAGGAGGAATTTTTTATAGATGCACAAGAGTCACCAGGAAGCAAAGAAAAAGACTGGTTCCAAGTTGCGGAAGTGCAAGGCTCAATGGTGTCCTTTAAACTGGACACAGGCTCTCAGGTCAACATTTTGCCAGAACAAGATTATAAACGACTGAAACTGAGGCCAAAGCTACATCCAATGAGAACCAAAGTAATGGGATATTCAGGAGAGAACATACAGGTGAAGGAACAGTGCATTATTACCATCAACTACAAAGATGTTCAGTATAAATTGGCCTTTGTTATAGTGCAGCCACACCTGACTCCAATTTTGGATTTGGCTGCTTGTGAAAAACTTAATCTGGTTAAACGCATATTTGCTTTGAAGGCCCATGATAACCAGGAATATGGGACTTTCCTTTCAAATGTTCAGGATTTGTTTGAAGGACTTGGCTACCTGCCTGGGGAACACACCATTCAACTAAACAAGGAGGTGTCCCTGGTTGTTCATCCTTCCAGAAAGGTGCCATTTGCACTTCAAGATAAACTTAAAGAGGAGCTCACACAGATGGAAGCTCTACAAGTCATATAGAAGGTCCAGGAACCTATGGAATGGGTGAGCTCCTTAGTGATAGTGGAAAAACCTACTGGAAAGTTGAGGGTATGTTTAGATCCTAGGAGCCTTAAAAGGCCATCAGAAGGGAACATTTCAAACTGCCCATGAGAAAGGAAATCAGGGTACAATTTGCAACAGCTTGTTATTTCAGCAAATTGGATGCCTCCTCAGGGTTTTGGCAATTAAAGCTCACCGAGGAAAGTGCAAAACTCGGCACCTTTAATACTCCTTTTGGCAGATACCAATTTCTGCGACTTCCGTTTGGCATAGCCTCAGCTCCAGAAGTGTATCATAGGACAGTGCACATGATATATGAGCACACTGAGGGAGTTGACATGTTCATGGACAATATCATTGTTTGGGGCTCCACCAAAGCAGAACACGATCTCCGGCTTCAGGAGGTCTTGGAGGCAACAAGAACCGCAAATCTGAAACTCAGCAAAGACAAATGTGTTTTTGGAGTACCAGAACTGACTTTTTGGAGGGAAGTTATCTCCCCTAAGGCGGTAAAGTCTGATAAAAAGAAAGTAAAAGCCACTCACATCATGCCACTACCAAAGTCAAAGAAAGACGTGCAACCATTTCTTGGGATGGTGAATTACCTAGGAAAGTATATCTCTCACTTGTCCTCGAAGGCAACTCCTCTGAGGGCGCTCCTTGAAAACAAAAATGCATGGTGTTGGGATACTCAGTAGGAGGGGGCATGGAATACCTTGAAACAGGAGTTGACTACAGCTGCTGTGCTTAAATTCTACACCCCTGGGAAGCCTATCAACATTTCTTCTGATGCGTCCCAGTCAGGGCTTGGTGCAGTGATGTTACAGAAGCATGAGGAGCACTGGCGACATGTGGCATATGCATCCAAAGCCATGATGGATGCGCATACCAGATATGCACAAATTGAGAAAGAATTGTTGGGGATCCTCTTTGCTTGTCAGAGATTCCACAAGTTTATCTATGGACAGAAAGTGCAGGTGAAAACAGATCACAAGCCTTTGATTGCGTTGTTTACCAAACCATTGAATGACTGCCCATTGCGGATCCAGAGGATGATGTTGAAACTACAAAAGTATGACTTGCAGGTTTCATATACACCCGGGAAGTTCATGTTTACAGCTGATGCACTATCAAGAGCCACAACTCCCTCAACATCTGTGGAGGAAATGTTACAAACCGAGGTGCAAGCCTATGCGGATCTGATCGTGCAATCTCTTCCAATAGCAGATAGGAAACTGCAACAAATAAAGGAAGAAACAAAAAAGGATGACTCGTTGAAACTGCACCTGCAACAACAGATTGGTTTAGGTTGGCCAGAGGAACACGGCAATTGTGATCTGACCATAAGAGAATACTGGAACTACAGAGAGGAACTCTCTGTGGTTGATGGGGTTATTTTCAAAGGCAGTAAGGTGGTGATTCCAAGGAGTCTTAGATGTGAAATGCTCAAAAAAATTCATGATGGCCATTTAAGCATAGAGAAGAGTAAGAAAAGGGCATGGGATGTACTGTTTTGGCCCCGGATCAATCAAGACATTGAAAATGTGATTGCACAATGCCTCACTTGCTTGAAGTATCAACCTCGCCAGCAGCTGGAGCCCCTGAATCCCCACCCTGCACCATGGAGAGCTTACGAAAATGTCGGCACTGACCTCTTTAGCTGGAACTCTAAAACATATTTAATAGTAACTGAGTATTACTCCCTATATCCGGACATCTGCACACTGAACGATACTACCACTCTAGAGGTGATAGCCAACCTGAAAGCAGTATTTGCAAGGTACGGCATCCCTAATGAGGTCTTTAGTGACAATGGACCTCAGTTTGCAAGTTGGGAATTCAAACAGTTTGCTAAGGACTGGGACTTCCTTCACTCAACGTCCAGCCAGCATTACCCCCAGTTCAATGGCTTAGTGGAGAGGTCCATCCGCACGGTAAAACAGCTGATGAGAAAAACAAGTGAAAGTGGAGGAGACCTGTATAAGGCATTACTGGCTTACCACAGTACACCCTTAGATAATGGCTGGTCCCCAGCACAGCTGTTTATGGGGAGACAGATATAATCAACCCTGCCCATTGCTGAAGAATTACTCACAGAGTCAGCCAACAAGGAGGTACAGAGGCAAAAGAAAATACAAAAACAACAACAGAAAAAGTATTTTGACAAGAGAGCCCGAGAGCTATCCCGCCTGCAACTGGGAGATCTGGTATGGTTGAGAAACTACAGTGCCGATAACTGGGACCAAAAGGGCACTGTTAAACATGTGGTACACCCACGGTCTTACATAATTCAGACAGACCAAGGGGGAACGTACCATCGCAATCGGAGGGATCTACGTGTGACTCCCAAAGGGCTCCCAGATATCAAAGAGAAGGATAATCAAGATCGCATCAAGCCAACTATGATGGCTGCAGTGGGGATGTGAGAAGACCAAGAACCCATTCCTCAGCAAGGAACAGCAGCAAACCAAGAAATAGAGCAGATACCCCGACGATCTCAGAGGAAGGTGAAAGCTCCAGAGAGACTCATTGAGAACTGTTAAGAAGCAGGATATAGGGCAGGGAAGTGAGTGGTAAAGACTCACTCCAGAGGCTGTGCTGGTAACCCCTCCTCTGTAGACTAGATGGGACAAGGATAGTTAAGTTGGTTGGGAAATGTCAAGGTTACCATTCCGGTGAAAAAAGGAAGATGTAGTGATTGTTATACTTTAGAGACACTCCCCTGCAGGGAACATAAGGACAGGAATTGAGGGATACAGCCTAGACAGGATTTTGGGGGAGGGGCAGTCCACTGGGAGGCCTGATCACAGAGCACTTGTACAGGGCTTAGGCTTATAGTTAAAATAAAGATATGTTTAGAATTCCTGACCGTTCCTGAAGTTTATTGCTGGAACCCAAAACATTATAGTCTTATTTCATTTCCCAGAGTTATCAGATTTAAATGCAGATTCATATTATGGATCTGTATTTAAATCAATTTTAATTTTTTTTACGGTGAATGTGCAAAATGGCCACCGACCGTTCCGTGCATGCGCACCTTTTTTCAGAATGGCAATGGCAGCCATCCAGCCATTGCCGCCATTTTGGAAAAGGGCAGCCTGTCTGTGCATATGCAAAATGGCAACTGCTGCCACTGCCATTTTGGAAAAGAGTGCGAATGTGCAGGACAATCTGGTCGTCATTTTGCACATGCGCAGTAATTTTTTATTTTTTTATTTTAGAACCAAACCAAAACAGATTTATCGTGATGTTTTGGTCTCGTCCGGATTAATGTGCAACAGACCATTCCGTGGAGTTATGAATTTAATCTCCAATGTGAATTCCCACTCCTACAAGTTAGTCTCCAGTAGATCATGGTATGGGGAGGGGGCCATCCCCATAGAGATCCCCACTGGGGAAGAGAGCAGGATTGGCACCCCATGGAGTGTCTCTGGAGAAGATAGGGGCTAGAGGAACTCCTTCAGTGCAGCAGGGAAGGCTCTCTCTGAGGGGAGTGCTTCTCTCCACTCCTGAGACGTGTTGCTGAGGTGCCCTAGATCTGGGAACCAGCAAGGGGGGACCTAGTAAATCACTTGAGGTTCGCATCTGGATACAAGTGGATACATCTGGCCATCCCTGATCTATAAGGAGGCAATGGTGAGACAGACAGGGGATTGGGGGGTTCTAGTGCTGAATCTGACACAGTACAAGACTATCACTGAGCTCTGAACTCTGAAACTCTCTGCTTCCCTGGCAATGTATGTGACTAATATGGTGCATGTGGCTGTGATGCTAAGGGCCACCCTCCCTGCTTAAGTTCTTGGGGAGTTCCCCACACTGATTGATACAAAATACAATAAGAGACACAATCTGATGGGTTATCACCAGCACACTGGGGCTGGCTAGCAAGGAGATGACTCTTCTACTTTGTGAACTGTAAGAGTGACACCTTTGCAGCTATGCTTTAAAAGAAGAAGAACCATGTAGCCTGGAGGATGCAGGAACATACTACAACTTGGAAGAAGCAATGCTGTGCTTGTGCATCAGTGCTTGAAATACAGAGGGTTTAAGTTGGCGTGAGGGAACAGGAGCTATAGCTAGGTTGGAATCGGCCCTGGTGAAGAAGACAGAATGGGGCCCTCCTGACCGTGACCTCCTCACAGTGGTAGGGGGACCTGCTGCACCAGGGAATGTGAGTCCCTTAGGTTCCCGAGTCCTGTTGTGGCTGCACCCCCTGTCCCTATTATCTCTACACTCTGGGGCACGGGTGGGTATTTAGCACTTGTTCTTCTTGAAGGTGCCAATAGGGCTATCATTTACACACTCAGCTCTATTTCAAGTTTCTCTCCGACCCTTTTCCCATGTCTCTCTCTGATTGGCCATCCCATCCCACCCCCATGGTGCTTTCTGTAAAGAGAACTGGCCTGAAATTTGGAGGAGGTGGGGCAGCATTTGTTTAGGAGATGTTTCCAGGCTATTCTCATTCATTGCAATGACCACTCACTTTAAAGACTCTACAGTCCAACTTGAATATCAAAATATTGATATTTACCCTTTGTCTCAATGTTTTAAAATTCCCCTCTGCACAAACGTCTCCCCCATCCACTGTATCCCATGAAGCAGAGATGCTCACTTGTCTGATAGTTCTGGCTCACCCTTTGGAAGTCCAAGAACGCATCAGCTCATTTCACAAATGTGCTTGGGGCATAGGCAGACCAGCCAACCTATAGAGGAAAGATTCCCTCACTCTCTCCAAACTACACATTCCAGCCTATTTTATTTGGAACCTGTGTTCATTGCGTTTTCGCCATTGCCACTAGTGGGGAAAATGCACTGAGCCTTGGTCCCTGGCTTATTTCAACCACTTACAGTGTTGGTTAGGGTTGCTAGCCACTTGTGGCTTTAACCCAAAACTCCCATTTGGCTGCTGAGCAAACAGGCAAATTCGTTAGTTAGTGAAATGTCTCCTCGAGTGAATAGCAAATGAAGCTGCTATTGAGCTGAAATGGGTAACACTTTTGCTACTCACAATGGGTAACATCCACATTTTTAAATAGTCTGTCAGATGCTCAGTTGGTACTTGAGTACAGAGTTGGGCAGCTGATTATGCAAAAACACCAGGTATCACCATTACCAAATTAGTTACTGATTTACCATTTTACCATTTGATTTTTCCAAGTTCCTGTACTGATCAGTAAAACGGGAAATTGGTCCTGGCACTAACTAACTAGGTAGCTCGGGTAGTCTGTTAAGCTCTAATTGGGTGCTGATTAGTACCCCATGTTACCAGGCTGTGTTTAGCACCACAGTTCTGATGGACATACCCATTTTTGTGGGTACTTGTTTCAGCTCTAGGCTGGCACAGGAAGCCAGTGTCTTAGCCCCAGCAGTCGCTGCCCTTAACTGACTTGTTTGATTTCCTTCTTTGTAACTTTTATTCCAATGGGGCTGTTAAACTAAAAATGTCTCCAAGCCAAAATTCCAGCCCACTTTAAAGGTCTTTTCCAACAGGTGCCCTCCCTGAGGGCACATTTCATTGCAGTCTATTAGCTTCAGTAAATGGCTGTGTATTTCCCATTGTATTGTGTGTACTTAAGCTACTGAGTATATTTATAGAGACTTTCAGGAGTGATGATTCATATGATAGCTTGTAATGAGAGGTTTGGGATAATGGCCATTGGCTTTGCAATAAGGCAGAGACACAAACAGGCAGCACTGTAGATCACTCACTGTTCCTCTTCAGAGAGCAGTCACTTTCCAGAGTGTTTCAGGGGCCCAGTGATTTCAAGAGTCTGTCTTGTAGTGGGATAATGGATGGGCGTGGATTCTGAGCGACTCTACTGCAAGATTCTTCATTGTTACTTAGGACTTTGTGTTAACTGATGTATATTCTTTCCTTTTATTTATCGTGGTTTTTTTCCACTGATCCTACTCTTTAAGTCTGTTTTAAATCAGGCTCTGGCTTAATGGCTAGAACAATCGGTTGGGACTCAGGATATCATGGTTCTGCAAGTGACCTGCTCTCTGGCCTTGGGCACTTCACTGGGCATTTTTATACACACTTTAAAGTGCTGGTCTTTCAATCATCTGGGTTTACAAGTCCACAATTAAGTTCCGGATGTATTCTTCAATCCTGAGGCAGGTCCTGGATGCATTCTTCACATAAACACTGCCCTGAGGCAGCCTAAAGTAGCTGCAGTTGTAGATGTGAGGTGCTGCCATGGAAACCAAGTAACCACAGCTGCCTGGAGAAAAGCAGTTTACCAGGAGAACTTTTTACACACACAAGTTATGGGAGAAGTTCAATGCAGAAGTTCAAAGAGCCAGATGTTTAAGATCTCGGTGAGTGATTTAGACACACAGAAAGTTCAGGATGTAACAGCAAACATGCAGGAGAAATGTATGTGTAAAAACACCCACTGTCTGTGCTTCTGTGTCACCAAGGGCTGTGTTAAACAACTCAGGAAACACAGCTGTTTTATTCAGCGGCAGCCCCTCATTTTGGCTCAGCACCATTCCGGATGCGTGTGGGCCCCCAGCGCCAGCCCAGTGCCATTCCGGATGCGCCCAGGCCCCCAGCACCAGCCCAGCACCATTCTGGATGCACGCAGGCTGGCGCTGGGGGCCCACGCACATCCGGAATGGTGCTGGGCCAGCGCTGTGGGCTTTTGAGTCCCGGCGTCTCTTCAGCGCATGCGCACCAGCCAGGGAGAAAGACTTTCCTTCCCGGGCTGGTGCGCATGCGCTAAAGAGACGCAGGGGGGGCTGCTGCCTGTAGCATGGCTGGAGTTCTCGTAGGTCGGCACTGCTGCTGACCTACAGAAAAGCTGTGCGTGCAGATTTCGGGGGCAGCATGGCCAGCTTGGGCAATGGGTTCTAATGGAACCCGAGCTGCATTGCAGGAGGGGGCGGGATAGAAATCTATAAAATAAAAAAAATAAAAAATAAAATGGTCCTGCAATTTCAATTGCTT
>QEPC01008327.1:0-13415 GCA_003113815.1 Sphenodon punctatus | reverse complement strand
TAGTGGCTCAGCTTGGGGCACAGCTTCCAAAAAAGCCACACAGAAAAGACCAGCCAGCAGCCACACATAGGGCTGGCAATCAACCGGGGTACCCCAAAACACCCCAAAACCTGGTCACCACACACAAGCCAAGTCAACATCCACAAACACCCACAAACGAGAACACACACACAAAATCCAAGTTAACACTTTACCACCACTTTACCACCACTCTGGCTTTTAATTCCTTTAATTCTCTTTGTGAGAACTTTTAATTCTCACAAGAACCTGGTGTTGGCCTGAAAACTAATGACTGGCCCACAGCCACCGACAGAGTTTCTGGCTAAGGCAAAACTTGGACCAAGGCCTCACCCAGTGGGTGCAGGCACTCTGCACTTACACCCTGGCTCAACAATTATGCATTCATAGGGCACCAGCAATGCACCTCCAGCAAGAAAAAAAATCTCACCCAGACACTCAAGCAGGGCCCAGTCATTCAGACAGACAGACAGCTTTCCCACAGCCCATCCCCTGCTGTGGCTCACCTTCAAGAAGCCTCAGACGAGGCAGGCAGCCACAGCTACACCACACAAGCCATTGCAAGCCAAAGCACCCCACAAGATGCTGTGGCCATTACCAAGCATGGAGGCACCCACACACAATGCACCCCAAAACAAGACAGGGGTGGCAAAGAAAACACCACAAGCCCCTAAGCCAAACAAACACAGTCACAGCACACCACAAAGCAAGGCAGTGGCCAAGCATGGGGCACCCACACACAGTGCACCCCAAAACAAGACAGGGCTAGAGAGACCAAAAAAACAGCAAAACACCACAAGCCAGTCCAAATTCCAAATTCCAAGACAATATCAGCAGCACCATGAAGCAGGGCAGTGAAGCACACAAAAAAGTGCACCCCAAACACACAGTGCACCCCAAAACAAGACAGGGCTAGAGAGACCAAAAAAAACAGCAAAACACCACAAGCCAGTCCAAATTCCAAATTCCAAGACAATAGCAGCAGCACCATGAAGCAGGGCAGTGAAGCACACAAAAAAACAAAAAAGAAAAGCCAAGCCAAACAACAAAAGCCAACAAAAGCCAACAAAATGGGGATTTGAAAACCCCCAAACAAAAACAAAAGTCAAGGCAGTGGGCACAGGGCACTAGTGCACCGCAGGCACCAGGCACACACCCCACCAAAACAACAAAACAGGGCTAGAGACAACAAACAAACACCATCATCATCACACACCATGGTGGCAAGGCCACCATTCCCCACCCCCTATGCCAGCTGAATTAAAAATCTCAGCATGGCATGCCCTTGCCCACTGTTTCCCAGTGCCCTGCCCTATGTGCTTGTCTACTCCCCCATTCTGCCCAACCCAGCACATGTCCTGCTGGCTAAAATCACCCCCCATCCTATCCCTAACTCTAGGGGTACCCTACACCCACCCAGTACCCAGGTCACTCCTAGTGCCAACCTCCCCATCACCCTTGCTAAATACTAGGGCACCAAGGAGATCCTGTACTAGAGGGGAAACGGATCAGGAACCCCAAACTTACCAACAGTCACACGCATGCACGCCTCCAGCAGCTCTGTGGATCCTTAACGTCTCCAAGTCTGCTGTAAAATGGTGGCACCAGGCACAAGCTCAGAAGCCCCCAGAAGGAAAGAAAAAAAACAAGATTATTGGCCAGCACCAACAGCCAGTTAAAATGCACATACCCTACAGAAACCTCCAGGATTGGTTGACTTCATTTCAAACAATCCAAGGCAGGGGG
The DNA here is from genome assembly GCA_003113815.1 of Sphenodon punctatus. Lineage (NCBI taxonomy): Eukaryota > Metazoa > Chordata > Lepidosauria > Sphenodontia > Sphenodontidae > Sphenodon > Sphenodon punctatus. Next base: position 11,651 of record QEPC01008327.1, on the reverse strand, counting down.
TAAACAAGGTGCAAAATGTATCCATTTCACACCTCTGGGTGGGGGCAGGGAGGGACTCAGTACTTAAAAACAAAAACAACCTTACATTCATAACAAAAGCCTGCCCTTCCCCAGCAACTGCCACCTTCTTGCAACATAAAAAGATCCGGTAACCGGTACCATTAAAAAGATCCGGTACGGGTTACTGGATTATCAGATTACCGGATTTAGATCTGTATGCTTATTACCGGATTTACCAGTTACCGCTAGAACCGGTATTCCCCACCCTAATAGACAGCTCCAGACAAGACAAACTGATTCTGTAGCTATTCAGAGATTCACTACAAACTTAATTACAAACATTAATATGGTGAGAGGGTCCATTACAGATATGTGGGCAGAATTGCCTGAAAAGTCACAGCTACGCAGAAGAAGTACCAGGGAAACCCTTCAATGCATAGCTCATGAAGTGTGTGATATTATCCTCTCACAAGCAAAAGAGAGATTTGCATTTACCAATCACTTGGTAAGTGCAACATTGTGCAACCAGACTTGTCTCCAGCTCACAACAAGCGCTTTCCAATGCAAGAATTAAAAGACGCAGTGGAAGCATATCCAATGCTGCAGAAAGAAAGGTTGAAGACAGAGCTTTCTCTTTTGTATACAAGAGAAGAATTCAGTGGTACAAAAGATGCTTCTGGGTTACTACAGAAACTCCTGGAAAACAATCTCCATGAATGCTTCTCTGAGACTGTGTCACTACTTAGAATAATTGTCACAACACCAATGGCTACCATTGAATCAGAAAGAGCTTTCTCAGCTCTAAAGAGAATTAAAACTTTCCTAAGAAATACCATGGCTGAAGACCAATTAAATGCATTGGTGATGCTGTCAATAGAAAAAAGACTGATCAGACAAATCCCACAATTTAATCACAGAACAATTGAGCTCTTTGCACAACTTAAAGACTGCCGTGTGGATTTTCTGTATAAGCAGTGATTTTGTTCTGTGTTCAATGCTTGCTTCCCCCCCCTTATATGTATTGAAACCTTAATGATATTTTTGGTAGGTGTTCTGATAAGTTATACATGTATTGAAATGTTAATGATGTTTTGGGTAAGTGTTCTGCTAAGTTATATGTATATGTATTGAAATCCTAATGATGTTTTTGGTAAGTGTTCTCACAATTTATGTAAGTATTTATAAATGGGGTATTTATTTATAAATGGGGAGGGGACTGTATAAATAAAGTTGTTGTTCTTAATTTCCACATGTTATCTCTTGTTCATGTTTGATAGCATGCTATACATGATGATAGGGCCCTATTTGTTTGGGCATGCATTGGCTCCGTCTACTTTTGTCCTGGCTCCACCCCTAGGCTAGGCTCTGCCCCTATTTTCACCAGCCTTAGTGACCCACCAACCTCAAAACCCACCAGCTGCCACTGGTTTTATTCTCCAAAATATGTCTAGTTTACGGAAGTCTGAATAATCCCAGTTTGGGTTAGGATTGCAATACCTCTCCTTTAATCCTGGCCGCTTATGAAAAATACATGGTGCAGGGCTGCATTGGTTCCAATTCAGGGATTAAAGGGGAGGTATGGCAACCCTAGTTTGGGGGGCATGCAACTCATACTCAGTCCCTTCCAGGACAGCCCTTTGCCTAGACCAGGGGTGCGGAACCTCAGGCCTGGGGGTCAAATATAGCCCCTGGAAAGTTTTTTTGTGGCCATTTTCCAGTTCCTGAATCTGACCCTTGAATCCAGATCCTACCTGCAACCACTGAAAAACTGAGCTCAGGGTAACAGAGCAGAGATGAGTACATGCACACAAGGATAGGGGACCGTTTCTTGGCACAAATCCACAATCTAGACTCTCCCTTTCTTGAGTGCACCCCTTAAGCACCCCACCCCCAATTTCCATGTGGCTCTCAGAGCTTGAACTTATTTTCAAAGTGGCCCTTGAGAGGGAAAAGGTTCCTCACCCCTGTCCTAGACCCTTTGCTTAGCTTCATCCCTCTAGGTGTTTATGAGCCTCCCAGAACCTAGCCCTACCCAACAGTATTTCTTGGACCAGGGCATTTCACATCCCCTCCTGGTCAGAGAGCTCTCAACTTCAGTGAGGAGTTATTTTCCTTCAGCATCATCCCCTTCGCTGTCTAGTTCCTACTGAGCTTAGTTTTAGTGAAGTCACTTGTCATCCTCCCAAGGCCAGCTGAGCCAGTCAGCTTCCATTTTACTGGTGGCCACAGCTGCTATTTTGCCTCAGTGGCTCCCATTTCCAGAAAGCAGGAAAAGAGTTGCCTTCACACTCTGATTCACCTCTGTGGTGGGGGATTCCCTTCCCTGGCCTTTGAGGAGGGAGGAAGTGACCCAATAAACATTTATTAATACAAAAGCTTTATCTGGGTTGGGGATAATCAATAAATCAAAAGGATCAGGGCAGTTACCCAACAGTGTCTCAGGAACAACTCAAAATGGAAGACTCTCTCCCCTAAACCACAGAAGGCCCTATTGGCCAGCCCAGAGCTCATACTGGCCACTCTCTTTCCCAAGAGGGGTGCTTCAGCCCCTAGCCCATGGAGGGGACCCAAGTCTCTTTGCAAAGGCCTAACCGAGGCACCTTTCCTCAGTGGGGACACAGGTGCCTGTGATGCACGGCAACATTGTGGAGTGGGATAAGCATCCTGCTGTTGCATTCTGCACCCCATACTTGTCTCCCCTCTCTGGGTGTTATTACATGGATGCAGGGGTGTTCAACTCTGGATCAAGTCCAGGGGTGCACCCCCATGTCTGCCCACTTGCAGTCACACCTGAGTCCATTTTAAATGGACATTGTTGCTGCCACGGCGTTTCCCTTTTTGGATAAGTGCACATAAGTGCACACCATCCTCCTGGTACAAGTCAGGGCTCGTGTGAATTATTCTTGTGTGGCTTAATGAGGTACCGCCAATTCCTACAATCCATTTTCCAACCTCCCGATTTATACCTCTCCGTGCTTTATCAATCCTGCCAGGTTTCTGAGCTCCAGCCCATTTCAAATGAGGGATCATACTAGTCCAAACTAAATGGGTCTGAAGGAACCATTTTTTAACCACTAACATATCACTCTTAATTGTGACTACCAAATTTACCCCTTTTTGGGCAGGAATGTCATTTTGACCTAAATGTCACACCAGAATGTGGGGTGATGGAGCCTGAACCTTGTTCCTCAAAGTGGGCAACAATTGATGCCACCACATCCCACTTTTTCCAAACCAACTAATTATGGCACATCTTCCTAATCCCAGCTGAGTACTCCCAGGTGATTCTCCGGCAGCCACACTTGCCCATCTCATGAAGCTGTGGCCCAGGATCCAAACCACACATCTGCTGTTCGGGGAGTTCGATTGTCCTAATGAAAGAAAACAGACTTAATACGGGGATGGTCTTATATAATTACCATAGGCGCTAGATCGACATCTGCCCATTGCCTTAATTGCTTGCTCCCCCATTCCAGCAACCGCTGTTGTTGTTGCCGCCCCAATCCTGAAAGAATGTGACCCAAATACCCCAGGCGAAAGACCAACCAGAGCTAAGGCCTTCCTCAACACTGCAGAAAATTGGTAGGTGGTCAATGGGGAACCTTCCCGATGCACAAACAATCTGCCAGGGAGCCCAGGACGCATGCCCATCTATCTTTTCATCTGAACAACTGGGCAAATGTCATCAAACCCAGTCATATATATGCAGACTAATTGCCCCTTTCCTCTCTGATCATTCTTGGCATACCATAACCACAACTGCATGGAATCTTTTACTGGCCTGAGATCCTGCAATCCCAAGACCCGGTCAGATCTATCTCTTTTCGATAATGCGGCTACTTCGCTGACCCTAAAGGCTCCATAAAAAGTAATAACATATGCGGTAGTGAAGAGCTGCACCTCAAAACTATCCATACACACCCTGGGCAATGCACTTACCAATCACTGAAGGACCATGGGAGTAATGGGCGCCCGCACCCATCCAGGGGATGATTTTTCCCTAGCCCAGCTCTCTAACATGTGCTTCATAAAAAATCCCCCATCTGGGGCAGGGAATACCATGAGCTTACTGGCAAAGGTTAACGCTGCCATCTTTCCCGCTATAGTGCCTGACGCCAAGCCCTTTGCCCAAAGGGACACGGCGAATCGAAGGGCCTCGCCCTCTAATATTGGAAACCCCATGTTCCACCCTTTACTGGCCTGAAATAACTGAATTTTTCTGAAAGCCCTACCATAGGCTGACTGGGTCCTGGGAGCCAGGGATCCTTGGATGATGTTCAGACCATGACCATGGTGGCGGCCTGCTTAAAGAACAATATTTTGTTCAAGACCCAATACATACTTGGAATTGACAATGGCGTAGCCGATGCCCTTTCTCGGTTCCAGATGGAGCGATTTCGAGAATTGGCACCAGACGCCAGCCTGCTTCCGGACCTCTTTCCACCAGGGATGTGGAACCTTGGGAGATGTACCTCTAGCTCCCAAGGTTCCACACACCGGGTGGAAAGGGGTCCGGGAGCAGGCTGGCGTCTGGTGCCAATTCTCGAAATCGCTCCATCTGGAACCGAGAAAGGGCATTGGCAACGCCATTGTCAATTCCAAGTACTTGTTGGGCCGTGAACAAAATATTGTTCTTTAAGCAGGCCGCCACCATGGTCTGGACTAGGGCCATGACCCTAGTGGATTTTGAGGACAATGAGTTTACAACGTGTACAACTGCCATGTTGTTGCACCAAAACTTGACTACATGGTTGTCAAATTCCTGCCCCCAAAGCAATATTGCTATGACTATTGGGAACAGCTCCAAAAAGGTGATGTCCCAACTAACTCCAGATGACTGCCAGGCCTCTGGCCACTGAACTGCACACCAGCGGTTCCTAAAAAATACACTGAACCCTATGCCACCAGCTGAATCAGACTGAACCTGAAGGTCGGCGTGGAGCAACAGACTCTGCCTCCAAAAACTCACCCTATTGAATCCATCCAGGAACTCCTGCCAGACTCTCAAGTTCTGCCTCATCTCCCAGGTTACCCTAATGCAGAGATGGGGGGTTAAATCTCCTCTTAGCTTACCATAAAGTCATGACAAAAAGGCTCTCCCAGGGGCTATCACCCGACAGCCAAAATTAAGACTCCCCACAAGTGATTGCACCGTCATTTTACGGGCCTCAATAACCTCCCTAATCTTCTGTCTAATGGATACCAATTTTTCCTCTGGGAGCCTCGGAATCATGTTCACAGTGTCCAGTTATATGCCCAAATATGTTAATGTTGTCGCTGGCCCCTCATTTTTTTCCGGAGCCAGCGGGATACCCAATTCAAGGTCCAAGTCCTGAAACTTCTCCAAGGCAGTGGCACATTTTGTTGATTTTGGCGGGCCAATTATCAGGAAATCATCTAAATATTTTGTGACATCACAGTCCTGCAATCTACGCTGAAATATCCATTCCACTATAGAGCTGAACCACTCAAACGCTGAACACGATATCGCGCATCCCATTGGCATAGCCCGATCATAATAGTATTGACCCTCGAAGGAGAAACCCAACAAATGGTAGCTTCTGGGGTGCACTGGTAGCAACTGAAATGCCGATTTGACATCACACTTTGCCAGCAATGCACCCCTTCCCCGGCCCGGATCTTCTCAACTGCCACATCAAAGGAGGAATATTTGATCAATGTCAATTCCTTTGGAGTGGCATCATTGATGGAATGTCCCCTAGGATATGACAGGTGATGGATTAATCTAAACTCCCCGGGGGCCTTTTTTGGCACGACCCCCAAGGGAGACAGCACCAATTTGGGCAAAGGGGGGTGGGTAAAGGGGCCAGCCACCCTGCCCATTTCAACTTCCTTGTTAATCTTCTCCCAAACAACATTTTCCATTCCTGTAACCGATTTTAAATTCCATGAAGTATGACCTCCCTGCACTGGGCCAGCTGGGATAACAAAACCTGCAACAAATCCCCACACTATATAATCCACTTCCTTAGGGTCAGGGTGTCCTACAAGGGCATGCCTTAGCCAGTCAATTCTGACTGGCGTCAGTCCCCTTTCCTGATGGACTCTGAGTGGGACCCTGCTTACCTCTCCCGTTACCACCTCCTGGGCTGAATCGTCCTTTAATGCCCTAAATCCCGGGTGGTTCCCTGAACACCCCCAACAGACATGATGAAAATGACATGCCACCCTGTTGCATCTACCCACCTTATTGTACTCCCAACAAGGGCCCACCCATGCTCGTCTTCCTGGACTTGCTTCCGTAGGGCTCGTTAGCCGGCGCCACTCCTCCTTTTACCAACGTGTGCCCACTCTCCGATCATGGAGCGCTTGTAGCATCTATCATGCTCTCGAGCCACAAGTCCACTGCATACACATCCCATTGGAGACTGGGATTTGTGGCTGCCCAATGACGAAAAGCCTCATCATATCGCAGCCATGCCCCCGGGGGGCCTGTGCCATGCGCCTGCCACACAATGTCAGCATACTGATGCAACTCAAGTCCACGGCCTGGAAATGCCTGCATCATTACGCCCATGTACATGGCATAAGCAGCTGTCCAATTTGCCCAGTTCCTATCGGCCTTGTGGCGCTTGAACTTTTCTTTCTCCTTCTGTTCCTCATCAACTCTATGATCCACTATTGGATCACTAAACAACAGGGCGAACACATCAATGTATTCACCCCGCCAAATCTTTTCTTTGGTGACCTGCAATAGGTGTTGCCCAAAAGGAGACGTGACGTCCAGACTGGCTCCACCTGGAGGAGGCAGCGGGAGTTCTATGGCCGCTCCAGTGACTGTCAAAGCGGCAGCTGCTAAACTTGCCCTTGCTGCACCAACCTCCGAGGAGGTTTCCGGGGCTGGTTCCCCTGTCCCAACTTGCTCCTGAGAGGGCGCTCTGGCAGCCGATGTCTGAACAGGTGCAATAATGGGTGTTATCAGCACCCACGCACCATTCACCCACATGACCTCCGGCTGACCCTGCCCCCCTGTTGGTACCACCCCCTGTGGTGATCTCTCCTCCCCCAGGCACATTCTGCTCTTGGGCCCTCCCAACTGTCTCCACCCTATGTGCCGGGCATCCAAAGCTATCCAGTACCACTTGGCCCCCTGCCTGCTCGCCCTGTATACCCATGGACCCCTGATTACCTGTCCTTGCCGGTAACACACCGCTGCTTGCAGTTCCAGGCCTTTGGGCCCCGTCTCTGCTCATTCCCTGGCCATCTCCATATAACCACTGTTCGAGCACAATGATCTTCCTCTATAACTCCGCATTGTCCCTTTGCTCCATCTGCATTGACTCAATGCGCCGCCACCGCTCGGGAGGTGGTTCTTCCCTGGAATGATACTCTGAGTTCCCCCTCATGGGCAACCCGGCCCCTGTGCACCCTGGCTCCTGCGGCAGCCCTTGTACTCCCCTCTGACCTGGGGTATCTTCATCCTGGTTCCCTCCAATATTGCCACCTGGGCGGGCATTACTCCTGCCCCCAGGACCACCCATTGGGCCATATATGGCCCGGAGCAAAGGGGAAGTGGGGGTGTCAATCCATGGGGGCATGGTCTGCTGACCTGACAGGTCAGGCATAACCTCCAGCAAAGGAGCTGGTACGACCCCACCAACAGGGTAATCAGGACCCCCTGATTGCAATAGCCCCCTGATTGCAATAGGTCTGCTGACCTGACAGGTCAGGCATAACCTCCAGCAAAGGAGTTGGTACGACCCCACCAACAGGGTAATCAGGACCCCCTAATTGAAATAGGTCTGCTGACCTGACAGGTCAGGCATAACCTCCAGCAAAGGAGCTTGGTATGACCCATGACCAATTCCCCTCTGTGTGGGGCAGCTTGAGGGCCAGGTGGGCCTACCTCGCTCCTTGCCATGGCCCCATTACCCCCAGGACCATCCTCAGTGCACCATGTCCACTCCATCTGGGCCACTGCAGGCCCCATCCCTGGCTCATCCCTAAGCAGCCCGCTTCCTAGCCCCCACAATGCTGATGGAGGGGGGGCTCCTCCTCACTTCTGTACCTTGCAGGAGGAGAAATAACCCTCCCCCCCGGGTAGTTATCCCCACACCCGTGCCTCGCAATCCAACAGGCCCCAGGCTCAAATCCACCATCCCACCTTCCGCCTGGGCCAGGGTCCAGCTACTGCCCCTGTCATTCACCACGTCAGCCTCATGCCCTGCAGCCCCAGGGCCTACTAATATCACCTACTCGCATGCCTCCAGGCATGCGAGCAGTTCCTCCCGGGAGGATGTTTCCCTCACAGCAGGGACCTCAGCTGCCTGCTTGCTCATCCACCCTTCCTCTGAATGGGCTCCTCTGGCCTCCAGCCTGCATACTTCTTCACCGCCGGTCTCTTCTTCGCGCGGCCCATCCTGCAAAAAAAAAAAACTGGTGCAGGCCTACTTTTCCAGTCAGAGGTCCGCTCAGCCAGCAGCAAACTTCTTTTGATGCTGACTGCTCGTGCTCCGTGCCCGGAATGCTCTGCTCACTCGCAGCAGGGAGCCAACCCCTCCTATCAAGGGGCGGGCTCCCCTGCCCCACGTGGCACCATTCACGCCAGAGGGGAAGGTTGCCAGGGAACCTGACTCAAACCTAGAGGGAGCCTTCTAACAGGCCTTCCTCTAGCCATGACACCATTTCCTCCTACTGACAGGGAGGGGTGCACCAAATTCCCGTCACTTCCATTTCGTGGCAAAGGGACATTTCCCCACTCCTCCCTCTCCCCTTTCCATCCCAGAGAGGGAGGTGTGGACCACAAGGGAAGGGAGGGGGAGGGTGTGGCAGGAGGAGGAGACAGGCCAATGCAGCCAGGTTTTACACATAGCACTGTCCCCCTATACATGCCTCACCCTCCTTGTCCTTTCTGCACCACCCTCTCCAGGATGTGAAAAGCATCTTGCTGGAGAAAGAACATGGAGTGTGAGCTAGAGAGCGGGGAAAGGGCAAGACTCAGAGGGAGAGGACAGGGCATCCATCCATGTTAAGACTATTCTGCTTGCACCCATGTATATTTCTAAGGAAGTCACTCTGTTATGGAGGGAACCCTTAATAATACAATTGCTACTTGCAACTTGAGGGGTGATAGCTCATATTTGGGAAAAGTGCCCCATCCTGCCCCCCATCCCTGGTGTCTGTCAGAGTCTGTAGGGACTGCAGGATGAAAAGTCTGGTGTGCTCCATGCAAAGGGGGGACATTCAGCCTCATCTCCACAGGTTCCCAGTGCTCCTGCCCTTGGCAATTTCTCTAATAGGCCCTTTTCACACAGACACTCTAACACTGACAAAATGGGGGTTGCATTTTATTATACATGTGGCAGGGCACCCATAGAGCACCCCTGCAACATGTGTAATAAAATGTAACAGCCATTTTATTATACATTCCATGGATGGGAGGTGGGTGAGGAGTGTCTTGTCTGAAATTGCCCAATGTGTCTGTTAATGCAGCCTAAAATTGCATTAGCTTTTTTACACTTGCATCACATTGCTGACTCATGTTTGGTTTGGGATCAAGCACAATCCCTAGATCCTTTTCACTTGTGCTACTGACAAGGCAGGTATTCTCCATGTTATAATTAACTTGTGCATTTGGGTTTTCTTCCCTAAATGCAGAACTTTACATTTATCTCAGTTGAATTTCATTTTATTAATTTTAGCCTAGATTTCCAGCCTATCCATTTAAAAAAAATAATAATCTAGGTCTGTCTTCCAAGGTGTTAAGCTACCCCTCCCAGTTTTGCATCATTTGCAAACTTAATAAAGATGCTGAATAGCACCGGACCCAGGACAGAATGCTGCAGGACCCCTACTCGATACCTCCTTCCAGTTTGATGATGAGCCATTGACGATCATTATTCTTTTAATGTGGTTCAACCAGCCATAAATCCACCTTGTTGGCATGTCCCCCAGCTTGCCCTTTTCAAGATTTTCAATGAGGGTCTCGTGTGGAACTTTGAATGACGGAGGGGGGGTGCTATCACAAACCACTCCAGACCAGGAAGCCTCTGGCAACCCGGCCAGGATCAGGTCCAGCCACAGAACAATCATTCACAGGGCTGGGGGTAGGAGAGTCACACAAATTTAGCAACCTGCCCCACCCCCATGATAGGCAGTCTTGGTAGCCAATGATAGCCACCATGGCAGCTGGTCATGGTGGGCACTCCAGACTGGGCTGGGAACAGTGGGCTTAGCACATGTGCTATCCTGCTTTGTCCCGGTCAGTCGGGCCATTTCCCAGACATGTTGGCAGCTAGCCTGGGCTGTGAACCCAGAGGTCTCTGGTATCACAACCCGGGCTAGTTGTCAAATGCCCTGGAAAACTTCAGAACAAACATCTGGATCACCCCCAAGAAATGTGATGGTGGCCTGTGGGCCAAAATGGGTCTAAACAGGCCTTAGTGGGTCACCATTATGTTTGTTAACACCCTTTGTCAACTGCTTTGCTGTGTTGAAGAAATCAGGACACACACTGTGTATGGAAGGAATCTATCAGAGAAACTTTATTTCTTTATCTAACAGCTGTTAGGAGGGTCCTAACTCCACAGGGCGTCTTCCCCTATACACCTAGAAGCCCTCCCTAGCCTGAGTCAAAAATACTTTTATAGACTTTTCAGGTTACAGGCAAGGAGGCATTTCTTATCACTTAAAAAACCAGTTTGGATCTGTGTTAGACACAGAACTGCTATACAGACAGTTTATATTAGAGAGGAACATCTTCAAGGCTAGGAAAAACAAAACAAACAGAAAGTGAAAAACAAGCTTGCAACTATGTGTGAAAGGGCAATCTTTATCTATTGCAATTAGCTGAAATGAGTACATAAGAATTCAGCTCATCTCTGTCATTTCTGTCCCAAGTTTTCAGGCCTCAGCTTATGAGCTTCCACAGCTGAAATCAAGATATTTTATATCCACAGTGTTCCCTTCATCCTCTAAACTTATTACTCTATCAACCAGTGGTGGTTTTTGTGTTAGGGCGGCTGGGGCACTGCCCTCCCAGCTCCAGGTTGCCCAAAATCCTGACTGTGGCCTGTAAGTTACCTCCCAGGAATTTCCCGGGCTGCTGGCAGCATCTGCGGAACTATAGAGCCCTGGTGCGGCTGTCTCAGCCACACTGGGACCCCAAACTTCCGGGTTCGCTCACTGTGCATGCCCAAGTCACGTTGGTTAGCTCGCGCATGCGAAGCTATCAGGGTAGGCTCAGGAAACTTGGCGGCATCGGGGGAGGGAGGGAGGGAGTGGGAGGCGGGGCCACGGCGGACTTGGAGGGACATCACACTGCACCACCAATGAAAAGAATATTATTTTAATGAAGTTGTGAATATTACAAAGGGGGTGAGGTGAAGCCAGAGTCAACCGAGCCCTGCAAGGGGCAAACTTTTGCAAAACGCAGGCTGGGTGGCTAGCGGTGCCATCCAGCGTGCTCTGGGGGAACTGTGCAGTCGCTGGGGGCACACTTCCATGGGGTCTAATGGAGGCGAAAACCTGCATAGCAGGTTGTCATTGGGGCTGTAGCCCTTGCCGCCCAGGGGGAAGGGGTGTGTGGTGGACTCTGCCAGGGGAGGGGGGAAGCTGCATAATGCTGCATTACAACATGTGCGTGGCCTTACTGCCTTTGCTCAGTGTGACGTGTGTGTGGATGTGATTGG
>QEPC01008323.1:229236-240580 GCA_003113815.1 Sphenodon punctatus | reverse complement strand
TCCCCTGTCTCTCCCACTGTCCCCTCTCCCTGTCTCCCCCTCCTTGTCTTTTAGATTGTAAGCGACAGGCAGGGACCGCGTCTATTTCTATGTTCTGTACAGTGCCAGGCACATGGCTGGCACTATATAAATGTTTATAATAAAATAATAATAATAATACAAATAGGATAGATTGATTGTTAGATAGAACCCATAGCAGATAGAAGTTTATTGATATAGATATTTAGGAATATATTGAATATAGTATAGGTTATTAGGTGTAGGTTTAGGTTAGACATACATAGTATAATTTTTCATATTGTCATTATGTCATTATTACTACTGCATTATAATTTAATTTAATTTCATTATTTATTTAAAAGATTTATTGTCCCGCCCCTCCTACCACAGGCAGTTTGGGGCAGCTCACAATCATAAAAACATCAATTAAAACAGTTCATAAAAGGAGGAAAAATACCCAACCCCACCCCAACCCATCACCAATCTCCCCTGACAAATGCCTGGTGGAACAGCCAGGTCTTACAACTTCTTCAAAAGAAGGAGAGATCTGGGGCCAACCAAACCCTCACTGGGAAGTAGTTCCACAGCCGCGTTGTGGCCATGAGAATACCCTCCCCTGCATCCCCCCCCCTGGAAAACCTGGGGGACTTCAAGCATGACACCCCCAGATGACCACAGGGGCCTATCCAGGACCTGGGGAGTGAGGCTGTCCTGCAGATAGGTAAGGCTTGGGCCATTTAATGAGAAAGGAAGGAAGCAATTCAACTTCTGAGAAGGCTGGGGCAGGTGTCTGCTGGCACTTCTGCCACTGGTGGCAAACAACAATGGAAATTATACCAAAAACAAAATCTTCATTATCACTCAAAATTGATACCGATACTGATAATGACACCCATACCTAATAATGACATTTTGTTATTAATGATAATGAAAACAACAGTTTTTAATCACAAAAAGTGGAAAAAATGGAAAGGAAATGGCATCTGTCCCTGGTACACACTCCTAAGAGATACTACATGGGAAATCAAGGACATAGTAAATCTTCTGTAAAATATCAATTTGAGTACTGTGGATAACCCTGGCCACTATCCAATTCTTAAAAATTAAAGAAAAACAAAAAGGATAAGGAGAAAGACAAGGATAAGGATCAAGTATGCTGTGGGATGAACAACATGGAAAGGTTAAAGGGATGTAATGTAAGGGCATACAAATAATGACTGAGAGGAGATGTACTATATTTGGTTTATAGATACTTAAGCAGAACTACTAGTAGAAGAAGAGAAGAGACATTCAAGGGTGACCAAGGATGTCTGGGGAAATGTATGGCTCTAAATTGAAAGAGGGCAAGTTTTGATTAGCTAGGAGGTTACTGACAGCAGGAGCAATATGACAATAGAGGAGCTCCCTGAAGAGGTATTTGAGCCACCATCAATAGAATATTCTTCAAAAGAGTCAGACAGTATATGATAGGGAACAGTACAGGGGACAATCTTCCCAGACGCTGGGATTCAGATTTGACAACCTTTGAAATTTGTTCTGTCACTAAGTGTAATACTTCTGTGGTGTAGCTGAAACACCCTTGAAGCCTTTGGCAGACCTTTGAATGATTCCTTTTGTTATGGAACCAAATCAAGAATATTATTTAACTTGGAGTTTACTTTTCACTGGAAGCTTCCAAGGTTCTAGTCTATAGTGATGCACTATTGAAATCCTGAACTTTGCAAGCTGATGACTGGATGTTTTAAAGAAGATACCTACTCCACACTTCAAATTTTCAGGTTTATAGTGTCTAAATGAATTTCACGCACTAGCCAAGCTTTCTTCATGTCAATATTACATTTTAGTAAGCCATGCTGTTTTAATTTTTTCAACAAAAGATTAAAATGATCCATTTACAAATGAAATATCAAAACTGAGAGACAATGTGTTGTTAACTAGGGCTGAAACAAGAATCAATTTGTTTCTCATGAAAATCTCATGAAAAATGAGAATCTTTACCAAAATTTCAGGATGATCTTGGTAAGGGTTCAAGATCCAGGCAAGAATCTTGTACAAATGTACTGTTTACCACTTACCGTGAGCTACTGTATACCATGTACTGCTTACCGTGTACCACATTTGTCCCAGAAATACGGATAAACAAAATGGCCACTGCAGCTGTTTTGAGCATGCACAGCTCTCATCCAAGATGGTGCCAGCAGCATCACCACTATTTTGGAAAAAGGCAGCCATGTGCATATGCACAATCCGCAGATTAATATGATACACAGTAAACGGTACACAGTAAATTGGTATACAGTACACAATAAATCATGGTAAATGGTAAACAGTAAATTGTGGCAAATTGAAAAAAAAATCTTGACCATGAAAATGTTTAGAACTGGGGGTTTTCTTGATTCTCGCTAAAACCTAGCGAGAATCATTCTCCCATTCTAACTAACTCTCCCATTCTTTTCTTACATGAGGAATATAAAAGAGCTAACAGGGTGATGTATTAATGGTCAGCCCTGAGCATATGAGTTACCCCTTCCCTATGCTGAGTGGGGCAGATCCTTCTGGCCCCAGAAGGAACCATTATTAGAGACTTTCATCATAACTCTACATCACCGACACACAGATTGCATTTCTGATTTCCATAGATTATATTGCATAGGAATTGGTTGATTTCTCTTTAAGTCTGGGGGGGCATGGGCACATGCACCGACCAATTTTTCACCAGAATCCCTTTACTGAGTCCTGATGCTGGTGGACTGACAGTAGAACAAAAGATGCTTCAAGTGGGGGTGCTGTGAAATGGAGGGAAGGTCCTCCCTCATAGATGTGCCTCCGCAGCTGTGCATTGAGAGTAGGGGTACAGTTAAAGGGATTCCTCCACGAACATCCTTAACAATGCCCTCTACTTTAGACACGCAGTGCCACTTATGTCTTCAGTGACTTATGATCCTTCTATTTGAGTTCACTGTACTTATGGTAAAAGCAAGAAAAAAATGTCTATTTTCCAGTAGCAGACTCAGGCTTATTACTTGCACTCAGTAATACATTTATTGAACCTAGCCAGAGTTCAGATTCAAACACTGGTCATTTCTATATGCTATCTTTGTTGCATAGGAAGCAAATAGAAATTTATGCTGAATACTGAGGACAATTTAATAGTAGCTTAATAAAAGTCCATATACACCATATAGTCGAAGACCTATGTTCACTGTGTTTTAACTTTTCTCCACTGGTGGCAATGAGAAAAATGCATTAAACACAAGTCCCTACATATAGTTGATTACCACTTTTTTTTCTGAACTCTGCACTTAAGAAATCTAAGATGATGATGAATATTAATTATTATTATTATTATTAGCAAGCATCTATATAGTGCAAGCAATGTACCTGGTGCTTTACCAAGTAATGGAATAGACACAGTCCCTGCCCTAGGGCTTACAATCTGAGAGACGGGGGAGACGAAGGAAGGAGAACAATGGGAGAGTCAAGGAGTGTAACATTCTCAAGGATGCGAGGTCCCAGGTGCTCGTGCTTGGCTTGGTTACATCGAGAATGATAGCTGTCTGGTCCATGTGGTGAGTATATGAGTACACAGACCTCAGGTAAAAAATTGTATTGGATGGAGGGTATCAGCAGGAGTTAATTGTGGGGAGTGAGGAGTCGGGGAGGACAGAGCAGAAGAGATGGGTCTTGAGGAGGGATTTGAAGGTATGAAGGGAGGGGGCAAGGCGGATGTAGGCAGGGAGGGAGATTCAGGCATGGGGGCAGCTAGGGAGAATGGATGAAGGTGGTTAGGGGAGCAGGGGAGGCATCGGAGGGCAAGAGAGGGGACAGAAGAGGAGCAGAGTTCCTGCTTTTTGTACAAAAAGATAACCTGCTTTTTGTACAGAAGAGAGGGTGCAGGCTGCCTACACTGTTCTTCCCTGTTCCCTTTAAGGCTACATGCTTCCCCAGGACCAAAGAAAGAGCCATTCCTTTGCTTAGCTTCACTGCCCTGACTTTGGTTGTGTGCCTGAGCGTAAAGAATTGTGTATACACGCCAAAGTGAGAACCTAATTCTAACCCCTCCAATACTGTTGAAATCAATTAGAAAGGAAGAATATTAGAAGAGTGAGTTCATTAATTAATATGATCATTTCCATTAATTAATTAATTCATTCATTCATTCATTCAAAGATTTATATCTCACTCACTCCAGCCCTACGGCAGCTTGAGGCGGCTTACAAAACATTAAAAACAATATATAAAAACATACATCGAGGGATTAGTAAAATAAAACAAAAAAGAGGTAAAAACCATTGGCAAAAACCCCATCCTTATTCCCCCCCCTCCCCCAAAGGCCCGGATGAACAGTCAGGACTTACAGGCCTGATGAAAGGCCAACAGGCTGGGAACCAGGCGAGCTTCCTCTGGGAGGGAGTTCCTCAGCCGTGGTGAGGCCACCGAGAATGCCATCTCAATTGTGGTCCTCTTGTTCACCTGGGGAACCTCCAAGAAGGCACCCCCGGCAGACGACAGAGGTCACCCCACAGCCAGGGGAGTGAGGCGGTCTCTCAGATAGGAGGGGCCCATACTGTGTAAGGATTTAAAGTTCAAAACCACCACCTTGAATCGGGTCACTGGTGTACTGGTGTAATGTGTTCCCTATGGCCCATCCCCGTCAGGAGACGGGCTGCTGCATTTCGCACTAGCTGCAGCTTCTGAGTCATCACCAAGGGCAGCCCCACATAGAGCATGTTGCAGTGATCCAGCCTTGAGGTGATGAATGTATGGATGAGGGTGGCCAGGTCAGAGCTTGAAACATATGGATGGATCCTCCGCACAAGATGTAATTGGCAAAAGGCTCCCTTTGCCACCACCACCACCACCTGACAATCCAAGCGGAGGCCAGTGTCTAACAGAACTCCCAAACTCCACACCTGCGGGGTCAGTGAGGGCGGATGACCTCCGCTACCCTACCCACCAACATCACCTTCATCTTATTAGGATTCAGCTTCAGTCTGCTGCATGCTGCAGCAATTATAGTTCAATTCAACAATAAAGAGCTACTTCCTTGCAATTTCATCTACTGAAATTTTGTCATGAATTGTACACAACCATATTATTAGCTGTCAACATCTTCAGCAAATCTATTGATTGGGGCCAATCCCAAGCCCCATGGAACCCCTCCCCCCACACGCATGCGCGAGAGTTCGGCACAGCACAATATGCTTGCAATGGAGGTCTGTGCAATTTGCGCACTGCTACATGAAGACCTGGCTCCATGTGAGATCCGCAGGGTTTGAGATTAGCCCCACTGTTAATAAAAATAACCAGTTGACATAAAGGGAAGAAACAGAGCAGAATAGCAGAAAAGGTGATTTTTAAATGGAAGGAAGAATGGCAAATATATCTCTATCTACATGTATATATTTTTCTCCACAAGGACTAAAAAGAAAAGTAAATCTGTACACTCTTGTCCTCCTATTCATAAAGCTATTTGCAAAAAACAAACTGATTTTTGAACTGTGGTACATAAGACAGTGTGTAGCAGGGTAGCTGGTGTCAGCCCTGCTTGTGCTGCTCATGTGGTGTTTTCATCCTCCTACAAGCGGTAGAGTCACATGGAAACTGACCTGGGGGAAGCAGCCGATGCCAAGCCCAGGTGGCAGCAGAAGCGGCAGGTGAAATTGGCCAGGCGAGGCTAAACTGGTAGAGTCCCTGCCTAGGATCTGAATTAGGAGCGCTGCAGTGGTGTGGGAGTAAGCCTGCTGCCACCAGGCTGGTGGGAGTGGCTAGGCGGAGGCTGGAAATGAGCGAGCATCCTAGATTCCCAGAGGTGATGGGGGGGGGGGAAACGCTCTTTGAAAACTGCCATGGGGCACCTAGTGATGTGTGTGGTGAACACCAGATCTTGGACTGAGGAGACTGTAGAGGTGCTGGCGGAGCGTGGAGGAGCTGACAGGGTGTTGGAGGTACCGGGAGAGCGTTATCTGACCTGATCTGGAGATGCTGCAGTGTGGAGTTCATGGATACGGGAGGACTCTGCCTAGACCCAGGAGTGGAGGCAGAGGAAAAAACAGCCCAGAGAACAGTAGAACTGTGAGTGAGCCCCGGAGGTCTGGGGCTAGGAGGAGTCTGCACCTAAGCTCCGCAAAGGAGCAAGGACTTAACCCTAAGGCTCTGGACTTGGGAACTAGGTGGAGTCCTCGAGACAGTGCTACAATAAGGGTCTTCCCCACTCAGAATAGGTGGGGGTCAGAATAGGTGGAATCTGAGCACCCCTACAGGGCACAGGCATGTCCAGAGAAGGACTTTGAATCAGGCCACAGGTGTGTCCAGACATGTGGCCTCTTGAAGGGCCAGGATATTTTAATAGACAGAAATCTATTGGAGGGCCTGCGAGTCCATATAAGGGGAAAAGGCGTGCCCACGATACTGCCTGATCTTGTAGGGTCTACAAGCCCAAGTAGGCTTTGGATTGGAGGGATCTGGGTGAGCTGATAGTGCTCCCCTAACAAATAGGTAAAAGGACATGTCATCCTTGAAGGATTCTTTAGGTGTGCGCCTACCCCATCCTACTCTGTGGCCCCAAACAAGACAACCCAAGGGTCAGACCCTAGTTCTCTCTCCATTTTCTACAATATCTGTTTTGTGTCCTGTAGGTTCATCTCTGATGTATCTTCTTAACCTACCTATATGTCATTGTCAAAGATGATAGATGCTGTAGAGCATGCAAAGTGTTAGTAACTGCAGAGTAGGTAATTATCTAAAATGTCTTTTTATTTTGCATCTGAATGTAAATTGTTTTCTTAAAAAAATTCAAAATAGAACAAAGTAAAAATCCAATCTATTTTTGTCTGTACGTTAAAAGTGATTCCATTAGAAAATTGGAGAAACCCTCAGACGTCTTTCAGTGTGCTGAATATATTACCATTCTACAAATGAAATGATAACTGTGTGGGTGGGAAGTGTCCTTCTGCACTAGCAAACTTTATATTTGCACTAGAAAACATTATATTATGTTAGCATAAGTGGATTTCAAAATAAGATAACAGAAGTGAAGTCCAAAAGATGTGGATAAGCGATATAAACGGTTTTCCAAAGAATACAGTCTAATTATCTTAACAAAGCACTCTTGTTCTATACACATATAACATCACAACCCATATGTCAGTTTAAGCCTCTTTTGTTTAAGTCCCAGTTTACAGCAAAGGGATCAACCCCCTTATTAGAACCAAATGCAACATCCCTGTCCTATTTGTTATCCTCTACTTTAATTTTCAGGGTGAGCTGCACAAAGACAGCAACAGCAGTGAGCTCCTCTACCCTAGACAGACTCAATATATATTTTATTTTATACGCCAAGGTCCAATACTCTTTCCCCTGCAGCAGTGGCAAGATCCAAACTTCCCTAAGGCTATCATACAGTGGACACTTGAGGAGGATATGGTCTATTCTCTCTACCTTGCCCAAGCTGCAGATACACCTGTGGCTATCCCTTGGTAAGGTGTTGTACCAGGCATGGGTCATGGCGGTCTCGATGAGCTGAAGTCGGAGCCTAGCATAGTTCCTACGCAGCCCCCAGGAGTTTAATGCATCTAAATATACCTCTAGGCCAAAAAGTTCTTTAACATGGCCATACCAGGGTGCTGCCCTCCAGCCCACCAGGACCGCCATGTCCTCCTGCCTGCCTATGTCCATAGCTGTTCCCTTACCAGCCTTTTCTGTTGTGCTGGGGGAGATTGCTATACTGCCTGCACAGAGAGTCTGGCCTTGACTAAAAACATAAGAAGAGAGCCAAGCCATGGATACACTGCCCCACCAGTGTTCACCAACATCTCTATAAGGCACAGATGTGGCAGTGCCTTATCATCTTGGCAAAGAAAACGTACCCACAGATTTACTAGTGCCTGCCTTTTTATAGAGACAATTGAGACCATGTCGGTCTCTGACCTCATAACACAGTCTGGCACTGCTTGAGGGACCTCTACTAACTGTCTGAGGAATTTATTTTGGGCTATCTCTAGCCCTATGACTTTTTCCTCTGGAATAATTTCTTGGCCATATAATAGAGCCGACCAAATTTTTATTTCATATACCTTCAAAATCCTAGCCGTAATAACCGCTATGGAACGTCTTGCCATCGCTAGGATTGCCCTAGAAGAGGTCTTTACTTTCCCCACTGTGTGCCTGATATGTTCCTTCCATGTTCCATTCCCGCTGAATATCATCCCAAGGTAGCAGAAAGAACTCACTTGTTCCAGGGGCTGTCCCTTCAAAGTCCATCTATATTTTTTAGTCCTCTTTCCCACCATCATGATTTTTGTTTTGGCGAGATTTATCTCCAGTCCTTTGCTAATGCAGTACTCTCCACAATTGTCTAACAGTACTTTTAACCTTCTTCTAGTTTGGGATAAAAGTACGGTGTCGTCCGCATACTGGAGAACAGGTAAAGCGCAGGACTTAATTTTTGGTGCACAATGATCCTGCTTCAACAATAGCCCATTCAAATTGCTCGTATACAGATTAATAACAGTGGAGCAAGTACGCAGCCCTGGAGTACTCCCTTGTTTACTCTTATAGGCTTTGTAAGCCTGTTGCTCAAGGGTACCCGGATCCTTGCAATATTACCAGAGTGCAGCTGGACTATTAGGGCCAGCAGTTTCCTATCGATGCCCATTTGGGCCAGCTTATCCCACAGACTCCTCCGTGGGACAGAATCGAAAGCTTTTTTATAGTCTACAAATGCCAGAAAAAGTTGAGTCCGGCAGATGAACACATATTTATGGCTCAGATGTGCCAGCGTAAAACAGCTGTCCATTACTGAGCAGCCGGCTCAAAACCCAAATTGGACTCTTGGTACCTAATCATACTCTCTGGCCCAAGTATCTAACCGACTCAGAAGAGTTTTTCCATATAACTTGCCCAGGAATGGGAGCAAAGAGATTGGCCTATAACAGGCAGGGTCGTTTGGGTTTCCCTTTTTAAACAGGGGAACAATTATACTAATGCCCCATTCCTTAGGAATAGACTTTGTCAAGTTTATATATGAGAAAACCCTTGACAGTATCGGCGCCCACCATTCTGGGAGAATCTTAAAGACTTCAGGGCACACAAAATTGTACCCTGGCACCTTATTCGCATTCAAAGTACTTATAACTTGGATAATTTCTTCTTCTGCTACCTTAACGGGAAAACCCAGGCAATCCTTGGTCGCTTCATCCTTTGCATTGCACCTCCACCTCCCATCAGATATATCCTCGTCGTCATACTCTTTACCAAACAGCAACTTTTCAAAGAAGGTGTTCCAATCCTTCGGCTCAAGGTTGGAGGCTTTGGTAATACATCTAGTCCCCCCAAGTGATCTCATTAAAGTTCAAAAAAGTCTAACATTGTCAGTTTCTGAAGCTACCCTAAGCTTTACCCAGAGCAAAATCTCATGCTAATGGATTCTTATAAGTGCTTGAGATAATAACAAGTGTTATAAATGCTGGAGTTTTGTAATGTGTGAACATACTATTCCTCTTTTATGCACTGAGATTTCGTAGCCTTGTAAGACCCACCAGGTGTGACTCTTATAAGGCTGCATGATCTCACTGCATAAAAGGGGAATAGAGCTTTCACACATTACAACCCCCCAGCATTTTTAATGCCCGGTATCATCTCAAGCACCCATCTTTGTCATGTGTAAAAGCAACCCAAGGGTCATTTTGGGGTACTGAAAGCTGGGAACCAGAATTTTTAACACATTTTGGGTATGCTGATTCTGAAACTGTCAGTTCCCAATTTTAAATTTTAGTTGGTGACCTTCTAATTTTTTTTAAATGGCAGCCAAGATCTTTTATTTAAATGTTCATATATCCCACGCACACACGCATATACTGTCCATACATTTTTGTTTTTAAAAATAATTTTTTTTATTACTTGATCTTCTAAATGTAACTGTAAAAATATCACATGATACATGGGGTACTTTTAGACGTTGCAGGGCACCAGGCCTGCCATGCTCAACCATGTAACGGGATCCGTTTCAGATCCCAGTCAGGAATCAGGCTGGCAGTCCTTTATCAAAATAAAGTATCAGAACTAATGTTGTAATATCTATAAATATTATACATTACAATAAAATGTATAAATATTGTTTTGATGATGGGTGACTATTATTCAGATATTGGGTGGAGTTTACAAAAATGCAAGTAATATCTGTGAATATAAAATCTGGTGTTCACTTCACCTCTCTTAATTTTAAACTGTCTTGAACATTAAATGCCATTGGTTTGGAAATAGATGAAGTACACCAGCAGAAATTTTTTCATCATCATCATCATTGTAGTCTTCTTTTTAAAAAAAAAACAAAAAAAAAGAAGGGCTTTAAATAGGGGTGTATTTTGAATTTCTAAATAAATGATGGATATCATATAAATGCAAACTCAAAGAATATTTGGCAGCAATCAAGAACTCCTATGCATAGGAGAGAATTCCATGTTTAGTATGCATATTGCACTTTAATCTCAGCACTCTTTTGCTCTATTTATGTTAAAGAGCAGCATAAAAGCAGGATTTTTAAAATGCCAATGTACATTGTTAAAATGCTAATATGACGAAGCGGAAAGGGACAGTGGTTAAGAGGAAGAAAAAAAGTCAGGGTTGCAAAGACCAACTTCAAAACTCAGATGGAGGTTCAAACAGTCACGGTTTTAAAACGTCCTTTTAAAGTGTATCATTTAATGATAAAGAAGCAGACTGAGGCGTAATGTCTCTGATTCTTTATAAATTCAGTCTGAGAGAAAGAAAAAAAAACCTGTCCATCATCACCAGAAAAACTGACTGCATTTATTGAGCCTATAATGATTTTTCTAGTTAAAATATGGGCAATGTAGCATGCAGACAATGTGTCAGAGGGAGGAAAGTACAGTGGTGGGTAGTAAACTTTTAGGTTGGTGAGAAAGGAGTGAGGCCTCCTAAAATTTTACACATTACTATGGAATACATGAGTAGAAAAAGCACAGTGAATACAGATCTAAAGACTACACAATATTGGGTGATTTCAGACGTTATGGGCTCCTGGGTCACCACAGTGGATTCCCGGCGGGGATGAACTGAACAACCACCCCCCGTGGTCACTAAAAGCCCCAAACAGATGTGACAGGACCGGGACCATGGCAGGGAATCGGGCCACTGGATCACGGGCTGGGGCAGCGCAACAGACGTGACGCCAATTCCTGGCCATGGTCAAAACACCCACAAGGCACCGGGCAGGGGTGGGACACAGAAATGACCGACAGAGGGCAAACAAAGCCATAAGGCACAAAAGGGAACGCCCACACAAGAGAAACAGGAAGGGAGGGGGGAGAGGGAGAAGAGCCGG
>QEPC01008323.1:216568-227761 GCA_003113815.1 Sphenodon punctatus | reverse complement strand
GGGGGGGAATACCCATTTCCTTTAGCAGGACCTCAATCTTTAGGGACCACTGATCGACAAAAGGGTCCTCCAGAGCACCCCTTATTAGGAGTGAACTCTGCTCAGAATGAATCTTCAGCCAAAATTTCAGAGCAGCCTCCCTAGTGACCTGGGACCATGCTTTTTGTCCCAGCTCTGCGCATATAGCAGCTAGGGGGCTGCCTCACGGGATCCCCAGGAGCATCTGCAGAAATTTTGACTGGGTCTTGTCCGCTAGGCTGGAAAGAAAGGGGGCCCATAACTCGGCCCCATATAGGAGTTGAGCCCTGGCCTGGAGAGCTGGCAGAACCATCATCCTGCCCTGCTTAGCAAAAAGTTTGCTTATGGACTGGGCGGGGGCGCGTACCTCTCTGAGGGCACTGGTGATGTGCTTGTGCCAGGTGCCAGACTTATGGAACAAGATGCCCAAATATCAAAACGTCTGAACCTGCTGGATCAAAAAGCCCTGTATAGACCAAACCTGAGTTTTCAGTTTGGAAGGAAAAAACAGTATTTTAGACTTATCATAATTAATACTTAACTGGTTTGCATTACAAAAATTGGCAAAAGCTTGAAGCTGGCGCTGGAGCCCCACTCGGCTCTGGGATAGCAATGCTACATCGTCAGCGTAACATAGACAGCCAACAGTGCGGGAGGCTAGTTTTGGCGGGAAAAAATGAGTATGGGCCATGGCAGGGATGACATCGTCAATAAAATAGTTGAAAAGGGCTGGGGCCAAAACGCATCCCCGCCTAACCCCCAGTGAGGTGGAAACTGGGGAGGGGGGTGTGGTGGTAATGTGACCATATTGGTCCATTTTAACCACTTAATGATGAATGAGCGTGTAATGAATGAATCAAAGCCAGTAGGTGCTTGTCAATGGAGGAGGCCTCAAGCTTTCTCCACAGGGCAGCCCGATCCACTGAATCAAAGGCTGCCCTGAGATCGAGAAAGGCCACATAAAAAGCCCCATTGCGTGCTTTATACTTAGCTGCAAGGTAATGAAGTATGAAACAATGCTCGATGGTAGAGTGTCCCTGCTGGAACCCCTCCTGTTCTGGAGAGATTACCTAAGCCTGACCCATCCAGTCTACCAGCTTCCCTAGAAGATATTTGGCATAGACTTTTGATACAACTGACAACAGGCTGATAGGCCTGTAATTGGCCAGATCAGATTTGGGCCCATTCTTATATATAGGTACTACTATGGCCTTGTCCCAGACCTCAGGGACCAAACCAACGCTTGTAAACAAAGTGGCCAAGACTGGGAACCACCAGTCCTTATGATCCTTAAGATACTCAGCCCGTATAAGGTCCAAGCCAGGAGCTCGATTGTTTCTAAGGGATTCCACCACTGTTTTGATCTCTTCTGTCTGAACCGGAGGCCACGCTGGGGCCTCTTTTAGCCCCTGGGACAAACTGTCCCATTTCAGGTTCTTGGCTTCTCCAGGGGGATTGTAAAGCTTATCAAAATGAGCCATCCATACTAACGGGGAGAGCAACGAGACAGTTGATTTCGGCTTCCCCTTGATGGAACCATTGATCAGGTGCCAAAATCTCCTGACATCCCCTGTAGATGCAGCCTGCAAAAGGGCTTTCCATTGATTACCCCAAAACTCTCTCTTTTTGTTGTTAATTAGGATCCTGTATTTTGTCCTGAGAGCTATAAACTGGGGAGGTAGAGAAGTCGCCCTGCTCTTCCTATAGTCATAATACTTGGCTTTAAGTTCGATCCTAGCCAGCCTACATTCTTTATCGAACCAAGGCTGATTTATTTTGGAGCCTGTGAGAACGGGAGCCCCCCTCAGCCCCTACATATAGGCCCTAAGATTCTAAGTTAGCTGCTTGTACAATTCTAGGACCTTAACAGGGCTATTGGAGGTTAACAGCTTCTCATGAAGAGAAGAAACAGACGGCCTAAGAGCAAAGTCTCTCAATGCTTGCGAGAGCCCCTCATCCCACCATGGGGCCCATACAGTATCAAGATCCTCAATATCGGGGTCCATCCTACTTGCTGGAAACAATGAGCTATTTATGGCTTGGGTAGGAATAGAGAGGAAAAATTCCAATGGAAGGTGGTCCCCCACCAAGGGAGGGCCCAAGGCAAAGTCTGCAATGTGGGGAAGGACATCAGCAGAGACCAACACAAAGTCCACCACACTAGGACCCTGATGTCCAATGAAGGTGAACTCACTTTCTGTGTCATTAAAGCCCGATCCTTTTAGAACATAAAGCTCCTGGGTCACTAGTAGCTGGGCTAATCTGATCCCTGAGGAATTGATCCCATGGTCTTTGAATCTCCTAGGGTCCAGGAAGTTGGATGGGACATATACCTGCCCATCATAATAAGAGGCCATGGCCTGATCGTCTGCTCCCATGCAAGCATTAAAATCACCTACTATAATAATTAAACCCTTAGGATACTTCACGGACAGCTCTTCTAATAATTGATCCGACCGGTCCCACACGGAAATCTGGTAAGAACCAGCATTACAGGGTGGAATATAGAGTGTCAGGATTATATATGTTACAGTGGCAAGCCTAACAACAAAACCCAAAAGCAGCTGGCGGGGGGGGGGACAGGGCATTATGTTCTCAATAATCTGGAAAGGTATATTGTGAGACAGGAAAACACCAAGACCACCACATGGCCTACCCTTAGTCGTCAAGTGAACCTCCGGGAGGGAGTGGACAGCATAACCCTCCAGTTCCAAGGAGTCCCTAGACCAGGATTTCTGGATTAGAATAACCATAAACCCTTTTATATAATGAAGAAAGTCGGGATCGTTATAATGTCTAGCCCACCCTGCAATATTCCACGAACATATTGTGAGGGACTTGGGGGGGACTAATTGAGATAGTCACTTGGATGACATTTGGTCCTGCCTACCATCTCCCTTGCTACCTATGAGGCTGGAGTCAACTTTTGCCCTTAAGGGATTGCATGAGGAATCTTGCTGATTATCGCCCACCAAGTGCTGCATCCGGCCCTCCATAGGGAGGGGAAAATCACCAGAGCCCCTGTCAGAATCATTATTTCCAGGTGCTTGTGGGTACTCCACCCCCTGGCAGGGGGCTGTTTGAGCTTCCTGTTGGAGCACTTCCATCTGGTCCGGAGCCTGCACCCCCCATCGAGGAAAGCAGGCTGAGACCTGGCAGCCCTCCCTGCCATCTAATGCATCACCAGGGGAAAGAGTCCACGGCCGGGCCTCCTGGGCAATGAGTGGCCACTGAGCCAAAGAAATAATGGCTGATTGCTGTGAGGTCCGCCCGGGTTCATCCCTGGGTGCTGTGTCAGTCGGATCTAGGCGACTTGTGGCTATCAGTGAAAGGGGCAGATAACCCCTTGACTGCAGTTGGTAACAATGGGGTAATTGCTGGATTATTATACACCCTAGTCAAATAAATTCCCCTGGTGGCAAGAAGGCGGGCATGTGCCCATAATTGCTCCACTATTGATTTTGCAGAGAAATGGACCAGTACACAGTGGGAAAATGTAGATGACGGCAAAAATAAATATCTAACAATAGAGTTCAATTGAATCAGCAGCCCCAAAATAGATACCAGATACCATTGAATATAGTACTTAGAAATCCATGGAGGTAAGTACCCAGAGGGCAAAGGAACAATGGTGAAAAACAGCACCTGTGATTCCAACTGCAGGTCGCAAGCTTTTTTATTTACCGGCGGCCTAACGCCTATGGCCCTCAGGGCCAGCCCATAAAAAGTCTCCTGTGAGACCTGGGACCCCACTGAGACAACCACCCAAGGTGACTCCCTACCCAACTGCATCCTATCAGCCTTTTGCAATTTAAGCATGTCCGTGACAATACCCAACTGTAGTCTCTGTAGCTCAAGTTGCAAATTAATATTTTCTAATTGAGCATACAGCTTGGAAATCAGATCACCCACGGCAAAGCACTGCTGACTAGCCTGCTCCATAGAGTAGTCCATATTGCTGTGCAGCAGGTAATGGAGACACGGACTAAGGGCCAGGCATAGCCGCAAGAGCCAAGTCGTCTGGGGCCAGAAACACCCCCCTTCCTTCTGTCGAGGGGGACAGAGTCACCGGGCCATGTGAGTAAGAGGCCTCGCCCGAATCCCAATCATCCCTAGGGCTCCGTAGGAATTTGATCAGGATAGCTTGCCTGGTTCACAGCCAAGAGCGATTCCCCATCCCCTCCTCCTTCCTCCTTCGGTCCATAAAAGAGCTAGTTGGACTAAGCTCCGATCGAACCCGGCCCGGGGGGGGGCGTCCCCAGCCCAAGCCACGCCTAAGGTCATACTCAAGGGCGCACCCTTATGCTCAACGCCCTTAGGCGCGGCACACTGGCACGCACCTACGTGCCACCATAGACTCAGCGGCGCTTTTAAGGGCCAGGCTGGGATGATTGCCGTAGGTGTTGTCTCACGCTGGCAACAGGTAGCAGCTGACTTTCTTAGCATTTGAATACCCTCCAGGAGCAGCAGCCATTAGGGAGAGTGGGGCTTCACTGGGCACCAGCAAGCTGGGGATGGAAATGTCCCAGAGTGCAACACAAGCTGGCAGGTAGAACTGGTTCTGGCCCCAGGGACTCCGCTCCCCCCGGAACACCGGCACGCAGACTCAGCGGCGCTTTTAAGGGCCAGGCAGGGATGATTGCCGCAGGTGCAGTCTCACGCTGGCAACAGGTAGCAGCTGACACTCGTAGCAATTGAATACCCTCCAGGAGCAGCAGCCATTAGGGAGAGTGGGGCTTCACTGGGCACCAGCAAGCTGGGGATGGAAATGTCCCAGAGTGCAACACAAGCTGGCGGGTAGAACTGGTTCTGGCTCTGCTCCCCCCAGAATTAAGAAAGTATTCTGAAGCTTTCCCACTGCAGCAGAAAGATTGAACATAAAAAGTCAGCAAAAAAATCTTTTGGAAATAAATTTCAGTTCTGACTGCAATTTTCCCTCTGCATTCAGTGAGCCCAAACATTCAAAGTTCTGTAAAGAGTTTTCCTAAGCATCAGTTCACTTGGGGGGTGGGGGGAGGGTTGACAAAATTCAACAGAGCAATCACAATAAAAAATGAGCAGCTATTTTCTCCTTTCAGAAACACTATAGAACCACACAAATCAACAATAAATCCTTTGGAAAAAGTCCAGTTCTGCCTGTGGGGATCTGTCAAAGCTCCTTGGAGAAGCACTGGATCCAAGGAGCATATGCATGCCAATCCCATCCTTCCCCCAATTCTGCCTCCCCTGGATACCTGCCCACCTCCCCAGTACTCCTGCCCACCCAGCCCATCACCCTCCCCAGCCTACACTACCCTCTTGAAGGAAGGTTGGGGTGGGCAATAGCCAGTCGGGTAGGGGCCCAGGGGAGGCAGGCGCTGGGCAGGGGTTAGGAGGACGCAGAGCTGAAAGCAGAGAGACTGCGCAGGGGTGGGGAGAGGGGGATAGTTGATTTACTTACCTTTTTTCTGGTAGGTTCAGGAGTGTGAACTGGTGACCCACAGCACCTAGTGCTGCCTTCTCAGGGATGCACTGGAAAGAAAAAATACCACAGAAAATCACTATGCATGCAGAAAAATGGCTGCCATGGCCATTCTATGCACATGTGACAATTTTCCAAAATGGCAGCCAGTCTGTACATGCTGAGCCAGCAGCTAGGCATGTGCAAAGAGACTGCCATTTTCCAGTAGCATTTTGGAAAATGGTCATACATGCGAAAATACAATTATGAAACAATAATACAAAACAATATATATTAAAGGTACTTCATGTACAATGATTTTCTATACAGTCTATGGAAAGGTAAGTAAATCAACTACCCCCCCACCCCTGCGCAGTCCCTCTACCACCAGCTCTGCCTTCCCCAGACCCCTGCCTGGTACCTGCTTTCTCTGGATCTCTGACCACCCAGCCCATTGCCTGCTACAGTGCTGGGGTGGGTGATGGGTCAGGCAGGCAGTGGTCCAGGAGAGGCAGATACCTGGCAGGGGTCCCAGAGAGGCAGAGCTGAGGGCAGAGGTGTAGTAAAGCAACTACCCTCCTCTCCTCACCCCTGAGCTCCCTGTGCTACTAACTCTGCATCCCCTGGACCACTGCCTGATGCCCGCCTACCCCAAATTCTTGCCCCCAAGCCCAATGCCCGCCCCAGCCTACTACTGGGAAACTGAATCTGAGCAATACAAGCCAAAATCCAAACAAAACCTGTTCAGTTGGGTTCCAAACTTTCTTCTGAACTCCCATCCCTACTCATCAAAGTCATCATTCACTCCTCATCAGCAAAATGTTTTTCAAGCATCAGATCACTTGGAGGGAAGAGAATAAATAGGTCTTCAGCTATTCTTTATTAAATGTTAAGAGGAATGAACCCAGATGTACATTTGGAAGGAGTGACTTCCACACTAAGGGATCCTGCATAGCAAAGTTCCAAAACCTACCAACTTTAGTCATGACAGAGAGATCCCCAAATATCTGTGGTTACTGAGCACAGATAGCCATCAACGTGAGACTCCAAGAGCAGGTCTTCAATAAATATCTGGAGAAGATATCTTGGGAATCGCTTGAGGTGCTTTAAACACATGACACCTATTTACAAAGGGGCATTCCCCAACCATGTTTCCAGGATGGATTTTGGATAGGGATGTGCGAACAGAATGGGGTTTGGATGTTCGGCCGTTCGGCCCGAAAACTTAGTTCGGGTTCAGGGGTTCGGTCCTGCAGAACTCAGACCCACCCCAAACGTTCTGTAAATTCAGCTGCCTGGAGGCTTGGGGGCACTCCAGGGGTGCCCATGGGTGCAGCAGCAGAACTGTGCCTGGGAACAGAACTATTCCCATGGCACAGCAGAGGCAGCAGCAGCAGAGCTTGGGGTTTGGCACCCCGGGTTGCCCGGGTAGGCATACTCAGTGCTTGGCCCCTGGGGTGCCCATGGGGGCAGGACTGGACATCTGAGACCCAGTGACAGCAGCAACAGCAGACATTGGATTGCTGGGGCACAGAACCCATGGCACAGCAGAGACAGCTGTGGCAATAGTGGCAGACATTGGATTGCCGGTACACAGAACCCATGGCACAGCAGAGGCAGCAGAAGCAGATATTGGATTTCTGGGGCACAGAACCCATGGCACAGCAGAGGCAGCAGAAGCGGATATTGGATTGCTGGGGAACAGAACCCATGGCACAGCAGAGGCAGCATTGGCAGCAGTGGCAGACATTGGATTTCCCGGACACAGTACCCGTGGCACAGTAGAGGTGGCATCAGCAGCAGCAGAAGCAGCATAGATTGGATGGCCAGGGCACAGAGCCTGTGGTACTGCAGAGGCGGCATCAGCAGCAGAAACAGAAGACAGATTTCCAGGGCACAGAATCCATGGAACAGCAGAGATGGCAGCAGCAGGATTTGCCTGTGCTCAGCACCCATGGAGCCAAGATTACCATCTGGGATTTGCCAGGGAAGCGCTCCCATACAGCAACAGACGGCAGCATCAGCATTAAGTGGGCACATTTGGATTTGCCAGGGCAGAGCAGAGCACTCATGGACCAGCAGACAGCAGCAGCAGGATTACCAGGCCAGCGGGGCACATCACCCAGGGTTGCCAGGACAGGAAGACAGGCAGCTTGGCATGAGAGGCAGGCAAACTGGGGCAGGGCTTCAGCTTTTCACACAGGGCAGGCAGAAAGGCACTTTGGCATGAGCAGAAGGCAGCTTGGAAACAAGGGCGGGCGGGCAGGCAGGCAACATGGCATGAGCATCAGAAGGTTGGTTGAGGCAGACTTTGATCTTGGAAACCTGAGGACATACAGGCACTTTTGCATGAGCTGAAAGCAGGCTGAGGCAGGCTTTGATCTTGGCAACCTGGGCAGGCAGACAGACAGACACTGTGGCATAAGCATCGGAAGGCAGCCTAAGGCAGGCTTTGTTCTTGGCATCCTGGGCAGGCAGGCAGACAGGCAGCGTGGAATGAGTATTGGAAGGCAGACTGAGGCAGGCTTTGATCTTGGCATGAGAGACAGTAGGGAAGACAGGCTGGGACATTGGCAGGACACACAGATGGCTGGTGAAGATTCTGCAGCGCATGAGAGAGAGCCAGTCAGATAGGCAGGACGAAATCGTCTAGCTAGAGGCCGGTTGGCAGGCTTACAGCTTCCTAATGTCACCCTGCATCATGAGGTCAGTCAGATAGGCTGTCCGAAGCCATCTAGTCAGATAAACAAAGAGGCAGAGCGGGCGCCAGGCATTGGGAGGGAGGAGGGACAGCACCTCAGCACAGCATCAGTTCAGATTGAGGAGCCCCATCCCAAGACTGCCCCTGGCATGGGATGGCATGTGCCACTGCACCATCTATCCATGTCCAGGGGCATCTTGGAGAATCCCAGCAGTGGAAGGACCGGCCTATCTGACTGACAGGACCAGCCACACGTTGGTCTTGCCGGCCCAGTAGGCCAAGGGATCGCTGCTGGATTTGATGCATGACTCCTTCTCCAGGTAGGTCTCCACTGATGCTGAGGAGCTGTCATACTCCCTCACGTAACTCTGCCTGGGCACCACCTCCACCGCTGCCCTCAGCCATGCTGTCTGCCTTGCTGTGCACGAGCCCATGCTCCCCAGAGTGCCCTGCACATGAGCTGCTGCTGGAAATAGGGGTGCTGCTGCTGCTAGGGCTGGGGGCAGGGATGGATTCCTATGGCTGAAAGGGGTGGCTGCTCCCACCCTCCCCAGGGGCGTCCTGCTTTTGCTACTGCTGCCATGCACTCTCAAGAGCTCTCTCTGCCTGCTGGACCCTCTCCACCGACTCACCCTTCCAGTGGCCGTAGAGCTGTGTTGGGCATTCCACGCTGCCCTTGACCCTGGGGTCCAGATTGTTTGCAAAAACTTATTCCTCCACTGCAGGAGCTCATCGAACCATGTCTTCATCCCTGCCTTCAGCTGCCGCACAAGGGCAACTGCCTCATTCGCCAGCTTCTTGCCCTGAGGGCCACAATCGTGCCCCTGAAAAATCTCTCCAGCCTCCTCAGGAGACTCTGGACCAGATGGGTCACCTGGCGGATAGTGGCCATGGAGGAGCTGATGGTGTCTATCATGGCCAGGAACAGTCTCAGCAGGAAGACTGTATGAACCAGGATGTCCCATTCCACCCCATTGTACCCTGAAGGTGCCCCGCTGTCTGTCACCAGTTGAACCTGATGCAAGTTGGCTTTCTGCTCGAGAAACCGCTCGAGCAACAGGAACATGGAATTCCACCTGGTGGACACACCCTGCACCAGCTGCACCTGGAGGAGGCCACTGCACTTCATGCTTCAGTTAAAGAAACCGGCCAGCTTCCTCCCCCGAAAGATCATGGAGCTAAGGGTGCCTGGCCTGCCCAAATCCCCTTCTCCCCCAAGTCCAGCACATCCCTCACCACCAGGTGAAGGGTATGTGTGGAGCAAGGGATGCTGGTGAGACCCCCTTCGTGGACTGCCCTCAGTATGTTGTCCTGGTTGTCCATCACCACATACCCCTCGGTGAAGGGCGCACCTGGCGTGATGCACTCCCTCACCATGGAAGTCACGCCTGCCTCAATGTTCTGAGCATTATGGGGGCCATCCATGACTTCCGCTTGAATCAGGGCCCACCTATACCCTGCTTCAGGACCCCTCCTGCCACTGCCAAATTCTGCCTCTGGGTCCTGCCACCAGTGCGCCATCACTGCCTGGTAGGCATGCTCCACATTCCTGCTCGACCACAGGTCTGTGGTGAAGTGGATGGTGGCACCTCCAGCCCTTAACAGCTGCTCCCTCACCCGATCCTTTAAAGCCCAGTACAAGGCTGGCACCACCTGCCGACTCAGGGTAGTGCACAAGGGCAGCTTAAACTGAGGGGTCAGGAAGCCAATCAGGCACCTAAATCCCATGTACCCGACCACTGAGAAGGGCTTCTCATTCAGCGCTATAATTTCCCCCAACATGCGCATGGCTTTCAGTTGAAAACCACGCCACCGTCCATGTCCTGCAGCTACCAGTGGACTTGGCAGCTGCCCCCACCCCAGCTCCTCCATGTTGTGCTGCTGCTGCTGCTGCTCCCCCCTAGCAGCAATACTGCTCCAGTGCTCCTGCTGCTAGAGGCAGCTGTTCGAGCAGGACGCTTCCCCTCTGCGGGACTAGTGTCTACCTCTCTGTCCCCAATCTGAGTGATGTCCCTGAAGGGGAGTACTGGGACCCTGAGGCTGATGGACTGCCCACCATGCTGCTGCCACTCTCCCTGTGCCCTCTATAACTGTTGCTGCTCCTCTCCCTGCTGCCATTTCCCAGGGATTGGGCCCTGCCTCTAGCAGCCGGGGTGGGATCTACCAGCCCTTGACTGCTGGGGATCACATCAATAAAGGGGGTCGGGGACATTGGTGGCCCTGGAGGAACATCCGACCCCAAAGCACCTGCACGTGCTCCTGCAGCAGCAGTAGAGACAGCCGCAGCCTCCTGCAATGCAGGCCTTCCAGTGCCTTGCATGGCAGTGGATGATGTTGGCAAGAGGCGCCACCGAGCTACACCCCTAGTGCCACTGTTGGGAGCCTCTGAAGCCTGACTTCCAAAATCAGGCCTGTGCAGTTTGGGGCATGGTGATGGGCTCGGGCTGCTGCTGATGCCTGCTGCCACTCTGCTGGAATGGCCACTGCCACATGCTCCATTTCCTGTCTTACAGGCAGCAGACTGGCCTCTCCTGCTTCCCTTTTCTATTTCTCCCACCCAAAGAATGCATTGGAAGATTATATATATATATATATATATATATAATTTAATTATTCAAATTTGTAATTTAATATTATATATATCTACACTAACACTAACTGCTATTAACTATTCTAAAACCTATGTAACTAAATGGAATATTTTCTAATATCTACAAAGGCCTAGTCCTACAAACACAGTATAAAATATTAAAACTGAATCGCTAGTACACACTATCCCTATATATCTCTATAACTAAGCTAACTCCTACAACTATCTATCTATAGTAACTAAACTAACTATCTAATATCTGTATGTCTATCTATACACACAGGGATGGGGGGAAGGAAACACAGACAGCTCAGAGCAAACAACACAGGGAGGGGTACAAAACTGAAATGAAACCTAAATCAATCTAATACTACTCTAAATAAATCCAAAAACAGGGGAAGGGAATCAGGGATGGAATATATACAGTAAGAAGGGAAGGATTCA
>QEPC01008323.1:204228-216468 GCA_003113815.1 Sphenodon punctatus | reverse complement strand
GCTCTTTTCCTGCTCGTACTTCCTGGCCCCTCCCGACGGGGCCTCTCAGGGCGACGCAGCCGGATGACGTCATCTGGCTGCGTCGCCCTGAGAGCCCCGTCGGGAGGGGCCAGGAAGTACGAGCAGGAAAAGAGCGCGCTGGACGGAGCAGCTGCTGCTGCCATCCCTGGTAAGCAAATTAAAGGGCCCTGGCAAGTGGGGAGGCTGGGGAGGGGAAGCCCCGCGGGTTTGTTCATTCCCCTTCCCCCGTAGAATCTCCTGCCCCGCGTCCCCACAGCGCAGGCTGGAAATTCTGTGCTGGGGTAAGCGGGGCAGGAGATTCCGCGGGGGGAGGGGAATTCCGCGGGAAATCTGCGATTCGCAGACCCGCGTTTCCCTCGGGGCCCTGGCCATAATGTGGAGGATGGCTGGAATTTCTTCAAGTCCAAGGTTAAGAGGTTTTCTGAAATGTGCATACCTAGACAGGGAACATATCTTGTAGGAAAGCATTCTAGACCCAATTGGTTGAATAATCCTATCAAACAGGATATATAGAATAAGCAAATAACCTATGGGGGGTTGTAGTGGGTGTTTTGGGAGTGTGGGAGGTGTATATCTTACTCCACTGGTAAGAGCAGCAGGCTTGGCTTACCCACTGGTGAGAGTGCAGGAGGGGGGAGAGAGGGTATATGGAGAGGGAAGGTAATAGGGGGGAGTTCCCTGTGAGGGGAGGTATACAGGGGGTTTGCATTCGAGCTCACTGGTGGGAGCAAAGAGCTGCTTCACCCGCTGGTGAGAGTAGCGGGTGGGGTTGGTAATCCCCAGGGAGAGGGCACATAGGAAGGGGAGGGAGTCCCTCTGTGACAGGTGGCTGGTGGCGTCCCCCTGGGGGGAGAGTTGGTGGCAATAGGAGTCATGATGGGGCAGGGGAATTATGGCCCTAAAGGGGGGAGATGTCATTCTGAGTGGAGGGATCAGTGTTTGGTGCCGGTCCCTTGCATATTCCCCCTGATCCCAGATAACTGGGTGATCAAGGTCTCCGAAGACCCAGGTCTATTGCTGGTGCTGTGTAATTCAAGGTCAGTCTGCAATAAATCATTTGAGCTCCTTGATGCCCTCTTGGAGTGGGCAACCGACCTTGTGTGCGTGATGGAGACCTGGATGGAAAAATGCTCCGGGCCAATTTTGGCGGAGCTTGTTTCAGCTGGGTACTCCATCCAGCACTAGCCCAGGGAAGAGGGTGGGGGTGTAGCTATTATTTTTAGGTATGGAGATTTTCAATGCAGACCGAGTCTGGAACAGAGTGCCTCCACCTTGTGATTGATTTGGCCGAGAACAAACTGGAGGGTCAGGGATGCTGTTGTGCAGTAGGGTGCCCAGTACACCAATAGAATCCCTAACCTGTCCCTGGCTGGACCCTCCAGTTTGCTCTCGGCCAAATCAATCACAAGATGGAGGCACTCTGTTCCAGACTCGGTCTGCACTGAAAATCTCCATAAAGGTTCTATGGAGATTTTCAGTGCAGACTGAGACTGGAACAGAGTGCCTCCACCTTGAGATTGATTTGGCCGAGAACAAACTGGAGGGTCCAGCCAGGGACAGGTTAGGGTTTTTGTTGGTGTACTGGGCACCCTACTGCACAACAGCATCCCTGTCTGCTCTAGCAGCTCTCATCTCAGACCTGGTCTTGAGTTCCCTCAGGCTTATTGTCTTGGGGGACTTTAATATCTATGCCGAGGCAGAATTGTAAAGGGCAGAGCAGGATTGCATGGCCTCCATGGGCCTGTCCCAGATGATGAGGGGCCCGACATATGAGCAGGGGCACACTCTGGACTTGGGTTTCTGCACTGACCTTGAGGTGGGGGGGGGTCTGATGATTGGGGGTGTAGTATGTTCACCCTTGCAATGGTCGGACCATTACCTCCTGCACACCTTCATCCTAGCACACCTACCTGACAGTAGGGGTGGCAATACCAGTTCCAATGGTCCAGCCCAGGAGACTTCTCAAACCATAGGGGTTCAGGAATGATCTTGGTGCTATACCTGTTGACCTCGATGGTCACTTCATCTATGACCTTGCAGTCTTATGGAATGCCTGGCTGGATGAGGCCATCGATTGGGTGGCTCCTAGGTATCTGCTCCTAGAGCATCAGCTCCATAGGTCCCCGTGATTTACAGAGGACCTGGGATGTGAGGGAGCATGAAGGGAGGTGGTTAGAGTGCCGGTATCGCTGTACTCGCACCCAAGACAATTGGTTGCAGCACAGAGCATTTTAAATGTCCTATTAGATCTATCAGTGGCCTTCGACACTGTTAACCGTGAGTTGTCGGTGAGTCATCTGTGGGACCTGGCAGGGGTGGACAGAACTGTTTTCCATTTGTTCCATTCCTACCTCACAGGTAGATCTCCGTGGGTGGTGCTAGGGGACTGTACTTAGTCCCCTGGTGACCTACTGTGTGGAGTCCAACGTGGTTCATTTCTGTCTCCTTTCTTGTTTAACATGTATGTGAAGCTGCTCGGGGAGGTCATGTGCAGCTGGGGTGTCCACTGTCATCAATATGTGGATGACAGCCAGCTATATCTGTCATTTTCTTCTGACTGAGGCCCCGCTAGATCCTTGATGTCTNGCTGCCCATGATGACAGCTCAGAAGCTGCAGCTAGTGCAGAATGTGGCATCCTGTCTGCTTACTGGGATGGGCCACAGGGAGCAGAAAAACACCTGTGCTCCAAGCACTGCACTGGCTGTCTATTGTCTTCTGGGCCCAACTCAAGGTGCTGGTATTGACCTTTAAAACCCTTCATGGTCTAGGCCCCACTTATCTGAGTGATCTCCTGGACCCCTGGTCAGTCCCTGTAGTCATCCGAGGTACTCTCCTGGAAGTCCCGTGTTACCGATGGATTCGGACAGACAGGAGGGCAATCTTGGCGGCTGTACCATCGCTTTGCATCTGCCTTCCAGTGGAGGTTTGCCTCAGCCTGAATCTTCTTGCCTTCCGATGAAATTATAAGACCTGTCTTTTCCACGAGGGGTTTGGCAGAAGAGGGAAGAGAGGATGGGATGGATATGTTGCGGTAAAATTGAGGTCTTTCTTTTCTGCACTGTGGGTGTTATACTGTTTTGTGCATGATTAGAGTGTCAATATGTTTTATATTTTTATATTTATTTTGTGTTTTTAATTATGAATTTTGTGAGCCGCCCCAAGTCGCTTGTAGGAAGGGGGGGGTTAAAAATGTACATAAATAAATTAAATATAGGGAGTGGGGAAATGGGTTGATTAGTAAAGAAAAGTACCTCCATGGTGTTAGAATATGTAGGAATAAAGTAAGACTTGCTAAAAGGCAAACTGAGCTAGACGTTGCTCAGAAAATTCAACAAAATAGTAAGCGTTTTTATAGTTCCGTAAATAATAAGAAAACAAAAAACAAACAAGTGAGGCTGCTGTATAGTAAGGCTGGAGTAAAGATCAATGATAATGTAGGCATAGCCCAAATTGTAAATGAATACTTTGTATCAGTTTTTAATACGATGATGATAGGGACCATTGTCCTGAAGACAGAATAGGTGATGAGTGTGGGGTGATGGAGATTACCGCAGCACAAGTGGAGGCAAAACTCAAAGTATTTAATGTATTCAGATCAGAAGGATCAAATAATGTGCATCCAAGAATACTGAAGGAACTAGCACATGAAATGTCAGGCCTGTTACCTATGATATTTAATAAATCCATTAATTTAGGAGTAGTACCTAGTGATTGGAGAATAGCAAATGTTGTGCTTATCTTTTAAAAAAGGAACTAGAAATGACTAACTTCAGTGGTATGTTAGATGTTGGAACAGCTACTGAAAGAGAGAATAATTAAAGTTTCTCGCCTGGGCATTTGCATCAAGCGCCCAGGCCAGAGGTTCCATTGCACCCATTAGGCTAGTCCCTCCCTCCACAGCACATCCTATGCGTGCTGTGGACTGAGGGGATCAGCTGCCCATATCATGTTTTCAATAGAAAACACGGTTTGGGTGCCTGAGCAGCTCAGTCTTTTTGTCCCTTCCAGGACCCACTTTCAGAGCAGCTCTGAGAGTGGATCCTGGAAGCGAGATAGATCACTGAAGCAGACGCCAAAGGCTGCTGCTGCTGTCAGAAGCGGCCGTGCGGTTTGTTGTTTTTTTTAACTAGCAGCGGCAGGCGTCCCCCAGGGCACTGGGGGGGCAGTGCCCCAAATACCCTGCGGGGGTAGGAGCCACCACTGTTTGATACCGTCCACGTTGAAAATTTCTGCTTAAGCTTGAAAAGATGGGAATTAAAAAAAAAAGTAGTTAGGTGGGTTCATAGCTGGTTAACTGGAAGAAAATAAAGGGTTGTGCTGAAAAGTGGACTTTCTAGGTGAGGGGAGGTTGCTAGTGGAGTTCCTCAGGGACCTGTTTTGGGACCCATCTTGTTTAATATATTTATAACTTACCTTGGTGAGTGAAGTAAGAGTGTGCTAATGACATTTGCTGATGATACCAAGTTAGGAGGAATTGCCGCTGCAGAGGAGGACCATAAAATTATATAGGATAAATTGGATGACCTCGTGGATTGGAGTGTTAGGAATGAGATGAAATATAATAGTGCGAAGTGCAAGGTTATACATTTGGGATTTAATGAGAATTTTAGTTACCAGCTAGGAACTCATCAGTTGGAACCAACAGAGGAGTAAAGGGACTTGGGGTTTATTATTGATCATAAAATGACTATGGGTCATTCATGTGATGCAGCTGTAAAAATAAAGAAGAAAAAAGAAGGGCAAATGCTACCATGGGATGTATTAGGTGTGGTATTGCCAACAGGGATAGGGAGGTATTGTTGCCTGTGCATAGGGCTCTGGTAAAACCGCATCTGGGGTACTGTGTTCAGTTCTAGTCACCAATGTTTAAGAAAGATTAATATAAACTGGAACAAGTGCAATGTAGAGCTACAAGGATGACCAGAGGGATGGAGGACTATGATATGCTATCAAAAAGAAGGCTGAGGGGAGATATGATTACATTGTATAAATATATATATTTATATTATTTATTTATATAAAAAATTGATATCCCCCTTCCTGCTTTGGCAGCTCGAAAAGCATAAAAATATATAATATAAAAGATAAACAACAATCTTAATATGGGCCAGCCAAATTCCCACCCAACCCAACCCCAGTCCTCCCACTACCAGTCTCCCCCAGTGAAAGCCTGGCAGAATAACCAAGTTTTACATTGGCACCTAAAGGAGGGGAGAACATGGGCCTGACGAACCTCCACCAGGAGGGAATTCCAAAAATGGGATTCAGCAACCAAGAAGGCCCTCTCCAAAGTGGCCCCCACCAAACACGGGGGACCCTCCAAAAAGGGGGTTCCTGGACGACCCGAGAGGCTACTCCAGGATACAGTGGGTGAGGAGGTCTTGCAGATAGGTGGGGTCCAGACCGTGTAGAGATTTATAGGTTAGCACCAACACCTTGAATTGGGCTTAGAATACTATAGGCAGCCAGTGCACCGCTGAAGCACCGCTGTTATGTGCTCTCAGCAGCCCATCCCTATAAGGAGGCATTAATGCAATGAGGAGTTAATGCAATAGAAGGAGAAGATTTGTTTAAATTAAAAGGGAGCGTGGGTACAAGAACTAATGGATACAAGCTTGGATCAATAAGTTTAAGCTGGAAATTAGAAGTAGGTTTTTAACAATTAGAGCAGTGAACTATTGGAATATGCTTCCAGGGGCAGTTGTTGGAGCAAAGAATCTGAATTCAAAATGGAGTTGAATGAATTTATGGCATATATCTTGTAAGAAGTTTTTATTATTTGATGTTGCAGGATGAAGTGTTTCTTTTTCCCCTTAGGAATACATGTTGGGTTTTTCCCCATTTCTTCCTGTTGTCTGTGACTGAAGATGGGACTATTGGGACATTTTGAAAACTTGGCTCTATATTTATATCAGTGCCTTGCTGGTGGGACCTACGCACATGCTCAGGGTCTACATGATCACCTGGTGGAACTGGTGATCTGAGTGAAGAGGTTCACCCCCATTATTGGAGGTGTTTGTCCTCCCTTGGTTCCATCTGTGCAGAGCCTGGGGGTGTTCCTGGATCCCCAGCTGCATCTGGATCTCCAGGTGTTGGCTGTGGCCAGGGACACCTTTCGTCAACTACATCTGGTGAAGAGGCTCTGCCTATATATCTTGGACTCTGATCTCGCCACTATCATCCATGCATTCATCACCTCGAGGCTAGACTATTGCAATGCACACTACATGGGGCTGCGCATGGTGATGGCTTGGAAGCTGCAGGTAGTGCAGAATGCGGCAGCCCATCTCATGGGGATGGGCTGTAGAGAGCACATAACACCAGTGCTGCACTGGCTGCCTATTGTCTTCCAGGCCTGCTTCAAGATGCTGGTGTTGACCGTTGAAGGCCTTAACGGTCTAGGTCCTACTTATTTGAGAGATCACCTCGCCTCCCAGACTCCTAGTTGGCCCNGGCGTCCCCCAGGGCACTGGGGGGGCAGTGCCCCAAATACCCTGCGGGGGTAGGAGCCACCACTGTTTGATACCGTCCACGTTGAAAATTTCTGCTTAAGCTTGAAAAGATGGGAATTAAAAAAAAAAGTAGTTAGGTGGGTTCATAGCTGGTTAACTGGAAGAAAATAAAGGGTTGTGCTGAAAAGTGGACTTTCTAGGTGAGGGGAGGTTGCTAGTGGAGTTCCTCAGGGACCTGTTTTGGGACCCATCTTGTTTAATATATTTATAACTTACCTTGGTGAGTGAAGTAAGAGTGTGCTAATGACATTTGCTGATGATACCAAGTTAGGAGGAATTGCCGATGCAGAGGATGACCATAAAATTATATAGGATAAATTGGATGACCTCGTGGATTGGAGTGTTAGGAATGAGATGAAATATAATAGTGCGAAGTGCAAGGTTATACATTTGGGATTTAATGAGAATTTTAGTTACCAGCTAGGAACTCATCAGTTGGAACCAACAGAGGAGTAAAGGGACTTGGGGTTTATTATTGATCATAAAATGACTATGGGTCATTCATGTGATGCAGCTGTAAAAATAAAGAAGAAAAAAGAAGGGCAAATGCTACCATGGGATGTATTAGGTGTGGTATTGCCAACAGGGATAGGGAGGTATTGTTGCCTGTGCATAGGGCTCTGGTAAAACCGCATCTGGGGTACTGTGTTCAGTTCTAGTCACCAATGTTTAAGAAAGATTAATATAAACTGGAACAAGTGCAATGTAGAGCTACAAGGATGACCAGAGGGATGGAGGACTATGATATGCTATCAAAAAGAAGGCTGAGGGGAGATATGATTACATTGTATAAATATATATATTTATATTATTTATTTATATAAAAAATTGATATCCCCCTTCCTGCTTTGGCAGCTCGAAAAGCATAAAAATATATAATATAAAAGATAAACAACAATCTTAATATGGGCCAGCCAAATTCCCCCCCAACCCAACCCCAGTCCTCCCACTACCAGTCTCCCCCAGTGAAAGCCTGGCAGAATAACCAAGTTTTACATTGGCACCTAAAGGAGGGGAGAACATGGGCCTGACGAACCTCCACCAGGAGGGAATTCCACAAATGGGATTCAGCAACCAAGAAGGCCCTCTCCAAAGTGGCCCCCACCGAACACGGGGGACCATCCAAAAAGGGGGTTCCTGGACGACCCGAGAGGCTACTCCAGGATCCAGTGGGTGAGGAGGTCTTGCAGATAGGTGGGGTCCAGACCGTGTAGAGATTTATAGGTTAGCACCAACACCTTGAATTGGGCTTAGAATACTATAGGCAGCCAGTGCACCGCTGAAGCACCGCTGTTATGTGCTCTCAGCAGCCCATCCCTATAAGGAGGCATTAATGCAATGAGGAGTTAATGCAATAGAAGGAGAAGATTTGTTTAAACTAAAAGGGAGCGTGGGTACAAGAACTAATGGATAAAAGCTTGGATCAATAAATT
Source organism: Sphenodon punctatus (assembly GCA_003113815.1). Classification (NCBI taxonomy): domain Eukaryota; kingdom Metazoa; phylum Chordata; class Lepidosauria; order Sphenodontia; family Sphenodontidae; genus Sphenodon; species Sphenodon punctatus. The sequence continues at coordinate 208,501 of QEPC01008323.1, read as the reverse complement.
TAAGCTGGAAATTAGAAATAGGTTTTTAACAATTAGAGCAGTGAACTACTGGAATATGCTTCCAGGGGCAGTTGTTGGAGCAAAGAATCTGAATACATTCAAAATGGAGTTGAATGAATTTATGGCATATATCTTGTAAGAAGTTTTTATTATTTGATGTTGCAGGATGAAGTGTTTCTTTTTCCCCTTAGGAATACATGTTGGGTTTTTCCCCATTTCTTCCTGTTGTCTGTGACTGAAGATGGGACTATTGGGACATTTTGAAAACTTGGCTCTATATTTATATCAGTGCCTTGCTGGTGGGACCTACGCACATGCTCAGGGTCTACATGATCACCTGGTGGAACTGGTGATCTGAGTGAAGAGGTTCACCCCCATTATTGGAGGTGTTTGTCCTCCCTTGGTTCCATCTGTGCAGAGCCTGGGGGTGTTCCTGGATCCCCAGCTGCATCTGGATCTCCAGGTGTTGGCTGTGGCCAGGGACACCTTTCGTCAACTACATCTGGTGAAGAGGCTCTGCCTATATATCTTGGACTCTGATCTCGCCACTATCATCCATGCATTCATCACCTCGAGGCTAGACTATTGCAATGCACACTACATGGGGCTGCGCATGGTGATGGCTTGGAAGCTGCAGGTAGTGCAGAATGCGGCAGCCCATCTCATGGGGATGGGCTGTAGAGAGCACATAACACCAGTGCTGCACTGGCTGCCTATTGTCTTCCCGGCCTGCTTCAAGATGCTTGTGTTGACCGTTGAAGGCCTTAACGGTCTAGGTCCTACTTATTTGAGAGATCACCTCGCCTCCCAGACTCCTAGTTGGCCCCTGCAGTCATCTGGGGGTGCTCTCCTGGAAGTCCCCAAGAGAGCACCCCCGGAGAGCACTCCCAGGAGAGCATTGTCAATGAATTTTGTCAGAGAGGAGGGCGTTCTCAGCGTCTGCACCATCACTGTGGAATTCTCTCCTGGTGGAGGTGCGCCTCAGCCCAAATCTTCTAACCTTCCAATGAAATTGTAAGACCTGACTTTTCCACCAGGCATTTGACAGGAGAGTTGGGGAGGGTGTGAGGGGCTTGTAGAATTGGGTGGGTGGTTTTCTTTTGTACTATCTTGTTGTTTTTTTGCACACAATGTAAGTTTTTGTATTGTTTTAATATCTATTTTAATGTTTTAATGTGTTTATATATTTTTAAATATTTTTAGTACTTTGTAAGCCGCCCCGAGTTGCTTGAAGTGAGAGAGGTGGGATAGAAATACAAATATAAATAAAGAGTAAGTTGCAGGGCAGCTCTCCCTTCCCAACACAGCACACTCCAATATACAGGCCAAAGGGTTCCAACTCTTGGATAAATACCTGTGGGAGGAGGGGGAAAGAGTAAGTGGCAGGGCAGCTCTCCAACACAGCACACTCCAATCAAATATAAATAAATAAGTTAAAAATATTTGGAGTCAGAGAAGGAATTTTCTCTCTGGACAGATTGGCAGTTGACTCTGAGGGTTTTCCACCTTCTCCTGAAGCATGAGTGTGGCTCGCCTGTTTGGGACATCTGGATATTTCTTTTTATAAAATTGTTCTCTGTTATTTCAGGCATTGCTGTGCAGATGCCATTCTCTACTTGTAGCTATTGGTGGGTTTTCTCTGTGCAGATGGTTGGGGTGTGGCAGGTCCTGCAGTGGTGCAGGGGGCTGGACTAGATGACCCTTTAAATCCCTTCCAGCCTTGTGACTCTATGGGTGATTTCAGACGTTACGGGGCCCGTTGGCTCTGTACCGAAATCACCCCATTCATTCCCCGCCGGGGTCACCCCGTCACGCCATAATAGACGTGCCGGGGGGATCCCGGCGGGGAATCTGGGAGGGGGCGGGGCCGCACGGCACAACGTGCAGCTGCACGGCCCCGCCCCCTCCATGCTCCCGCCGCCCAACCTCCGTGGAGATGGGCGGGCGGCAGGGCCAATGCGGCTGTCACGTCGGGCTGTGGCGCCCGGCCAGACGTTACTTTTTTTTGGTCCCCGCTGTGGATCTCTTTGACCACGCTTCCCAGGACACTCCCCCCCGCTAGCCAGGGAAGCGTGGTTCAAATTGACCCCATGTGGGTATTGACCATGGCGAACATCTGGCGGTCGCCAAACAGACGTTTGAGACACATTGACCACAGGTGGGTATTCACTGTGGTTCACTGTGATCTCATAATGTCTGAAAATACCCAAAGACTCTTTGAGTTTGCTTGCCTAAGGGAAACAGACAAGATAGCAGCCACCACACTTGCTTTTCTATTGCATTTTGCAAACCTACAGATACTTGTGTAAACACATCCAAGTTAACCAGTACGTGTGCAGAAAGGGTTGTTTCTAGTTAGAAATGGCAGCTGGCTTTCCTGCTAGCACTTCAGACTTCTTCCTCAATTTCTTTTATTTCCTAAAACTGCTTGACACGTTCATTAAAGGTGTTCCAATAAAACTCATTATGAATAACATTTTGTGCATCTGCGGCCAACCTCAACCAAGAAAAAAAAAGAGAGAGAAATTTTAGGGGAAATAACATTTCCTCATAGACAGTTGAATGGAGAAGTATATGCCAGGAACAAGTTTCAGTAAGCACAGATAGGATTGCCAATAGAGCAAGAAAATACCTTCCACAAACATGGTGTCACTGTCAGTACTTTTGGCTGAATATGTTGGCTAAATTGTGCAGCTACAGCTGTGCAGAAATCAAGTATTTTTGTTCCTGCAACATGTTCAGTAAGTCTTTGTTAGTCTGAGCTGGATATAAAACTCAGTTAATCAAAACTATAAAAACGTAGACTCCGATCCTTCCAACACATATCTTTACTTTCAAGAAAGTTGAGCTCTAATGATGACACACAAGTTTCAGAGACAGGATGTTTATCTATTCCAAACCTGTGAAGATCCTCACCAAGCCACATGGCTCTACAACCACCGTTTCCCAACAAGCCCATTCAATTTTGCATGGTGATATAGGGAAGAATCTGCTATGGACTGTTAACAATTCCAGTGTCTTCAGGATGGTCCATGTCCATGATATCCTCAGAGAGCTGTAATGCCAACTGTCAAGAATAAGGACACAACATGTGCTTGGTCTTGTAGAAACAAATAAAATGAACACAGTTCTAGTGCAGATACTTTACTATCAAAGAATTAGCTACTTCAAAAGCTATGACGATCTGAAAGTGACAGGCAGACAAAGTAGAAGTAGAATGACAAAATAAGGGTTTATGCAGATTTAAAAGAGACCACTAGCTTATGATTGGTGTATTTTAAATTATCAGAGAATGGATCGGTTGTATACCAGAAACAAACTAATCTCAAATATTTGTGGATGTATTCTAAGACAGTAGGATGCACAAAACTGTAGTACAAAACATAGAATGAGAAAAGCCTGTCTAATCAATGCAGTGTGCTGAAGGATAAAGTAGAAGGGAGAAATGTGTTGCAAAATCTCCTATTCAAATACAAATAGCTGCAAAAAATAGAAAGAAGGGGCAATTATTAACAAGGTAAAAATCAATGTGCAAAAATGTTCCCATTCTCTTAAAGCTGACTTTGTACCGAAACCCTTGTCTAATCCTGTTTCTTCATTCATGGTCATGAAGTGTCACACACAAAAGAATTCTTAAAACTGGTTTTCATTTAGCATGCCCTTTCCTTGAAACTGCTTAAAAGAGCAAAAGTGTCAGGAAGGAGCCAATAACTCATTGTAATCTACTAATCCCTATCAACATTTACCCATTTATTAGACTCTCCTTAATCTTATAAAAAGATCTTATAAAGAAGATCTTATAAAAAATAGGACTTTGTCCACTACAGAGTGAGTATTGACATGTTGCTTGCAAAACTTTCCCCTCCTTCATGTCTGTTGAGACTCCAGGTGCAGCAGAACTAGTAAAGGTCTAAAACACAAGGCCAGACCAGGAAAGCCCATGCTAGGATTTTAGACCCTTTGCATTCTTCAGCATAGAGCATATCCCATAGGGGATAAATATGTGTGTCCTTTGTAAACAGGTTTGTGGGCATCCCTAAATAGTCCAGGAAAGAGTCAGGATTAGAATAGTGCTTTGATCACAAGAATTCTGAACGCATTACTTCCCTTGGGGAAAGAACAGCAAACAGGCTGGACTGCTGTGCAAAGCATCAGTGTCGAACCCTAAGCCTCTCTGCAGACAGTTAGGTAGAGAAAGTTAAAATTTCCTTTCTCTTGCCCTTCAGACTTGACATCAACAGAGGTAGGAATTAGTTATATTACTAGTTAGGGA
>QEPC01008323.1:176194-204128 GCA_003113815.1 Sphenodon punctatus | reverse complement strand
CCCCCACCCCTCTTCCTTAGCCCTGAACAAAACAACTCCCCCCCAACAAATCCCCCATGTTGAGGGATGTCTGTCTTTAGATATATGGTAACTACAAAAATGGGGTTTTTCAGGCCTGCGATCATGCTGCTTTTGAAACAGATCATTTAAATGATTTCCACTTACCTTATTTTCTCTGAAAGAGTTTTTCTAACTCTTAACTCTAAACAATAAGCCATAGATTCTTTTATTTCTTCTCCACTGGGTAATACTTCTTATCAAGAGTTAACAACCTCATTGTGAATTCAAAGTAGTAAGAGATAAAAAGAACAATTGAAAAATTATTTTCTATTTAAATGGTTTCCATTCTGTTTTCTTCTTTGCTGTAATTTCCTTTCCTTCAATCCTAACATTCACCTTAACATTCTGTTAGTTACCCATTAAAGATTTTACATTCCAATTGGCCTGGGGTTATAATAGCTAACCAGTCTTGGTTTTATTGTATACATTTTTTCTCATAAAATGTCAATCATAAAGCTGATTTCATGTTATTTACAAAGATTGTATTTGCCCAATAGCAGCTGATACAGTTACATCCTTCAGCACTGTACAGGCTAACTTTACCAATCTGCATGAATCTGTATGGAAACAAATGTCTTATGAAAGCTGGTAAATATCACAAAAGTAATGATTAATAAAACAGATTTTAGTGTGCCCTGCATTTTTTAAAAGTGTCTCAAAGTTAAAACAAAAACCAACAACCCACACACTGCAGTATACTAATTGCTGCTTTCTACAGAATGAATACAGTTTTCATATATTATCAACTATATCTTATATATTAATAGCTACTTTAAAACACATGACCATCTGAAAGTGACAGGCACTGGCAATGAATAGAATGACAAAATAAGGGATTTGATTCTCAGTTGAACAAAGACTGTTAAACCACCTAGAGTTTCAGTGGTGGTGAAGGACAATGGGATATTGGAAAGCTTAAAATAATTTTGTCAAGCTACAGTCATGTTGTTTGAAGCTGTAGAGCTAGGTTGAAAACGAGTGGCTCACAAACCTGTTGCCATGCCTGTGCTAGACCATTTTGAGATTTAAATGTAATTCCATGACCCGAGACTGCAACAAAGACAAGTATATAAAATGCCAATTGGGATCACAACCCTATCTGCAGCTTCTATGACCCCTCCACCTGAGGTCTTAGATCACAATTTGGGAAACACTGTTCCATTCAATAATCTAAAATGTTAGTACATTAGATATAATCTAATATCCAGTATCTCCTATAATCTATGAGCCCATAGAACTAAGTGAATAAGATGTTGGGCTTGGACCTGGAAGAACAGGGTTTAATTCTGCTCTTATCTACGAACTCATTTGGTGGCTTTGGGTAAGTAATTTATTTCACAGCCCCAGGTCTCCATCTGTACAATTTATTTATTTATTTATTTAAAATGTATATCCTGCCCCTCCTGCCCACAGGGCAGCCCGAGGCGGCGAACAACATTCAATAAGAACAATATACATTTTTTAAAAACAATTTAAAATACAATATGTGGGGAACCCCCACCCCTACCCCTCGCCAATGATGTAAAAACTGTAATAACCTACCTCAGGCAGGTGAGACAGGATCAGGCATCCATCAAACTGCTGTAAACATTACAGAACACAATGAATGGCTGAGAGACACCATTCTGGTACGGGTTGTGGGGCTGGGCTTGCCCCTGTGGCATATCCACCCATTATAGGTCATAAATAGTGGTCCAACAGACATTGGAGTGGAGCCTACTAACATTTCCTGACATGGGGGCAGATGACGTGCCCCAGCACCCTCTCCTTACAGGGAGGTGCACAGCCCATCTGATTAGGGTTGAAATTCTGGTAGAGAGCGAAGTACTCCAAAGGATCATAAGGAAGTTAGGTGCTATGAAGCAGCACATAGCAAGAGAGAGGGATCAATGACACACAAGCAGCTGTGCAACAACAGCCACCCATTGTGGTGAAATGTCCAGGTGAGGTGATTGCAGGGGACCTGGAAATGCAACAGTGGGTGCAGCAGTAAGTCAAGAATGGGGCACAACTGCTAGTGCAGTAAGACCCCAACGAGCTGGCATGGTTGGACAATGCATGTCACCCTTAAGAAGTCGCAGGTCGTACTGCCCTGCATTTGGGCAGTGTGCAACCATGTTTCGCAGTGGTTGGGGTGGGTATTCCCTCTCAGTGGGTATTCCCCCTCCCCGCCCCGGGTCTGGGAATTCCACCCCAAGGTGCTGCTCCTATGAGCACAATGAGTTAAGGGGTGCATAGGGATCAGTGGTCAAATAGCTCAGGGAGCAAGTTCTTCGGCTCCTCGCTTACAGGGGAGTTATACAGAGGGATCTGCCCTTATTGGGGTTTACCTGCTGCAGTCCACCAGGGAGAAGATTTTGCAGGCTGAATACATCAATGTATTCATCCAGCTATTTAGTGATCCCATCCCTGATCCCAATGCAAAAGCAGATGCCAAGGAATATGAGAGAGTCAGGCAGACAAAGGTGGACCAAGACAGTGAGCTGAAGGTGGATCAATTGTGAGTCTGCTTATATAGTTTATTCTGCAGTAGTAATACAGGCCTATCCACCCAGGACTATGGCACTTTAGAAATATTATGACATAGCATGCAGGACTTATCAGTCCTGAGGGCGGGGGCTTGGCTAGCTTTGGTATGATGAAGCCATCAGCCGAATGGTCAGTAATAACACTAAGAATTAAGTGGGAGGTGCATGCACATGACCTATGACCTATGGTGAGTGCCATGATCCTCCTCAGTCAGCACCCCAATACATGCTTCCAATGAACTGGTTTTACTATCAGTACAAAACTAGTGATCAATAATTTCCTATTTATTAATTTGGGTACTGATAAACTATTATTAATTATTTGTTATTATTATTATCAGTGATCAATAATTTCCTATTTATTAATTTGGGTACTGATAAACTATTATTAATTATTATTATTATTATTAACTTTTATATAGCACCAGCAAAGTACCAGATGCTTTACAGAGAATAAGATAGACACAGTCCCTTCCCGAGAGCTTACAATCTAAAGATAGGGGAAGGGGAAACAGGGAAGGGGAAACAGAGGGAGAAACAAGGGATGCAACATTCATGATGATGCGAGAACTCAGGTACTTTGGGGAGGGGAGTCACTCACACTTTGCGCAGGGGGATTGGGGTTGCCACTGAAAGTTTGGGGGCAGTCACACACACTTTTAGGGTGGGTATGGGAGGGGCTGGGGGGATGCTGATGCGGGTGTGGGGGGATCACTCACACTTTGTAGGGTGGGTACTAGGATTGCCACAGGGTTTGGGGGCAGTCACACACACTTTTAGGGTGGGTAAGTGAGGGGCTGGGAGATGCTGAAAAGGGTTGGGGGGGTCACTCACACTTTGTAGAGTGGGTATTGAGGTTGCCACTGAGGGTTTGGGGGCAATCCCCACCCCACTTTTATTTATATTTGTATTTTATGTATTTATTGTAAGCTGCCTGAACCTCAGAGGATAGGGTGGGAAATAAATCAAAATGAATGAATGAACGAATGAACTAATTAATTAATTAAATAAATAAATAAAAATAAGTAGGCAGGTGACGATCTGGAGCTTTCCATTCATATATCTGCCCACTTCTGACTCTGCAAGTGCAAGGTTAGAATCTCATTAGATAAATTGGTGAGTTGACGGGGGGTGTTTTTTGTATTACAAAGTTTGGAAGTTCATTAACTGCTTATTTGACATGCTTGTTCAGAAACAAGGCTCAAAGCAACACAAAAGCTGTTGTGGATCCTGGGACATAACTTCATTCATTGGGCAACTGACGCAGCCAGGTGGACTAGCTGGGGGTTTCAGTGCCAGGGCTAAAAAGATTTGGCGAGAAAAGAAGGGTATGCTGCGGGCACAATTTATGTCCATGGTACTGGGTCTGACAGTGAGGACATAGACAGACATAATAGTTATGCCTTTGGGTGAATATGATTTGGGAAGGAGCTCTGGATTGGATCTGTCTATGATGATTATTAGAGAGGATTTGCTTCAGATGCACGAAATATTCCCTAGGGTGCATTTGGTGTTCAACCAACTATTGCAAAGGCAGGTGTGGAGAGGAGGGGATAACCCACAGCGAACTGACAGAGCTCACAAAAGTGTGAACAGGGAAATTAAGTGGTTTATTGATTGGAATGGGGAAACGTGACTACATCACAGAGCTATTATCAGGAATTCTGTAGAGGTTTCTGTGAAGGCAATCTCATGGTTAAGGAATTGGAAGGTGGGGAGGGACAAGGATCCAAGCATTAACTGGCTGTTCTAGTGGCAGTAGAGTCCAGTGCTAATGGAAAAAGGAGAACTCACTGGAATGCAAAGGAAATGGAATCAAATGGGATGTATAGAAAAGGATGCATCTCCTTATGAGGTATGGGAAGGAGGAACTGCTTTGGATAAGCAGCCCATGGCTTCACCCAATGCTTGGGGGTGGGGTGAGGATTGTGCTACTAAGTAGGATAAATGCAGTCCCTACTGGGTGCAGGAACCATCACCATTTCCTCTGAACCCCACCATAAGGGCTCCAAGTGGCTGGAACAGAAATGGATTGGAAGAATCCATTATGGATAAGTGAACACTGGACTTGGTGTTTGGAAATGGGGCTGGTTTCGGATTTGCGTTGTTTAAACCCTTTCCCCTAAACTGATGATATAAGTTTAATAAAGAGTTGGAGCTAGTTTCACCCAAACTTTGTGTCTGTAGCCTCTTTCCAGTTGTGGGGACAAATGCCATGAAATTGAAATTGTTAATGTAGTGATGGTTTTGCGATCTATACCTAAAAAAAAACATCCCCAGGAACAGAGGAAGTTATTTAGAAACCTGATGGATAAACAAAGCCAAAGCTGACTCACAGAGCTTACATGTTTCAGTAATGGCAGGAGACCTTTGAAATACTGAATCTCAAATGGAATCAAATACTGGCCCTTTAGTTACAGAGTACCTAAATATTTACAATAAGAATCTAATTTTAAAATTCAAAAAGTAATAGTAAAATAACCTTCTCTTTTTATATATAGGATTATAAAACCCTTGGATTTTAGGAACTTGACCTTAAAATGTTTTCTTTTTTGATATGGTACATTCTTGCTTAGACTGCTTTTAAACATGTGCCGCGAACATGCTGCATAAAATCATGCTGCATGTAAATAGCTCACGTGGGGGGGATTTAGATGCAACATTTTGCGCTTTAAAGCCGGTTGCGCATTCTTTTAAAGCCGCAAATTAAATATCTTGATGTCAAGGTATTTAATTAACGGCTTTAAAAGAATGCTCTACCAGCTTTAACACGTGAAATGTCACGTCTAAATCCCACACATGGGATATTTACATGCAGCATATTTTTATGCAGTGTGTTCACCACACACTTCTAAAAGTGACTGCCGGGAAAAAAAATATGCACCCATATTTCTACATAGCAGAAATCATGATGAACCATTTCACTTTTTCTTCAGCAGTATCTGCACTAGATCTGAGGTATAGAGATTGCATTACACTGCGTAAAAAAACACAGATGTGCAAATAGTACATTGCAACCCGGCCTGGGATGTGAAACAAACAAGTCCCCGGCCAGAGAGCCTTTCAACCGCCCACACACCTCGGGTAGGGCAGGGAGTTAAAAAAAGGTGTGGCCAGTCCCACCCGCTCTCAGCACCCTGCCCCTCGCGATGACAGACAGCCATGGCAACTAGCCATGACACTTGGCTGTGTGGATATGGTGGGGTAGAACAAAAGTCCTAGCCCATGATGGTCAGAGAGGGCATTCTTTAGCCCCGACTTTGACCTCGGAGATTTTCCAGGGGCACAACCTGGGCTAGTTGCCTACCCGCCCTGGGGCAGTCTCAGGCTAACATCTGGCAGTGCCTTAAAAGACATGGCGGTGGGTCCCAGGCCACAGAGGCCAAAGCAGGCCACCATCATGTCTGTTTTTACCCACCGATAAAAGGAATCAGAGGACATGAAGTCCATAGACCACCTCCATGTGGAAATGGGCCTGAGCCTATTTGACTGATTTGTAGATTCATGCTTAGGGAGCATATCTTAACCTGGCTAAAATCAGTGAGGAAATTCCTCTGGACTTAGGGCTTTTGTAGACGTTACCAAAATGCTGGTCATAGTCCCAAGCAGTGATTGATATTTGCTATATTTTGCATATCTTCGTGGCTGTCTGGAGCCATGAGATACAATTTAAGTCTCAAAATGGGGTCACACAGACAAATAATTTTTCAGTTACTGCGTTTTCATTATGCCCTTACTTGGTAAATACACATTTGATCAGAAGAAATGGGCAATGTTAATTAAGAGGAAATCCTGTCAACCCATCCAATGCCATTTGAATGCTAACATCTAAAGCAGAGGAAATGTTTGTGTTTTTCTTATCTTTAAAAACAAACAAACGAGGAGACTAACTGCAAAAAAACTCTCTGAGAGTTATGACAGAGATGGAGCTTAATCTTCAAGCTGCATAATTTTCCAATAATCTAAGTTAAGATCTTCAGCTGGTCTGAATGGAAAGAATTCCATTTGCACTAACCGTGCCAACCTGCACATCCTGTCTATTTATAGTATATATTTAACAGCATTAAGAGAAATTCACACACATTTGAAAGGAAAATACTAATTGGAGAATGTTATATTTGGTATGGTGGACAGACAGGTTCTCTAGCCTGTGTTTTTATTAGAGCTGAAACTTGATCTTAGTTTTTTCTCAATTCTCACAGAGAATCACAGTTCTCAATTTATTTATTTTTTAGCGAGAATTGATAATTGAGAAATCCCCCAGTTCTTGAAACTATCTTGGTTGAGAATTTTTCTCGATTTACCATTTACTGTAATGACCATTTACTGTTTACCGTGAACTGTATACTGATTTACTATGTGCTGCTTACCAGATAACATGTTCACCCCAGAAATATGCACGCGCAAAACAGCTGCCCTTTTCCATAATGGCCATGACATTGCCGGCGCCATGTTGAAAGAGGAATGCAAAAGCGCAGAACAGCTGCAGTGACCATTTTGTGCATGCACATTACTATGACAGACACGGACACAGTAAGCAGTACACAATAAATTAGTATATGGTGCATGGTATATCAGTATATGTTACCAAGAATCTCAGTAACAATTCTAGATTCTCATGAGGTTTTCACAAGAAACAAATTGATTCTCGTTTCAGCCCTAGTTTTTTTTAGATCTTGCAATCCCAGTTTTTGACCAAAAGTGGGCATTTTTTCTCTTTTGCAAGGTTTTGTCTCCTTCTGGATCTACTCTTTTAATGTTTTCAGATGACCACAAGAGGATTTCTGTGCTCCTATAACAGTTATTCTTACTACTATACCTTGCATTGGTGATCTGTTTGATTTACAGTCACATTACAAGGAAATCGTGGAAAGGTAGCTTCAAAAACACAGTCAGTGTCAGTATCTCCAATGGCAAAGTATATTCACCACTAGCAGAACAGTACTTTTCCTTTGGTTAAGCATCAAACAGCAAAACACAATGTTCCATATTCTCTTCATATCCTTCCACTATTGAATACAGGGAAGCAAAAATCATGGAAATCCTGAAGAAGAGCCACATGGGCATTTGTAGCAGGGAAACATGGCTGAGTAGAATAGTTTCGTTTTTATGCAGCCTTCATTTTATTCCCTGTAAGAACTCAGCATTGTCATTTGCATCATCTGGAGGAGAAGCCAGGAAGTGGTCAAGGATTCTAGCTGGCAGAAGTCTAGTAAAAGTTCTCTACATATCATGCTTCATTCTTTAAATTAAGGATAATTTGTGCTGCTCTGCATACCAAGTCCCCATCGGAGGAATCACTACACAGAGAAAGCATCAGAACCACTAAGTCTGAATGGCTGGTAAGCAGCTATTGTTATGGTCCTTAGAATTCCAGAGTGTGCAGTGAGGTGAAGAGGATGTCCAGCATGGGATAAAGGTAAGGTATCTGCATAGTAATTTTCCATATAGCTTGGAACTATAATGTGTGTGTTTTGGAAGCTAAACATCCTGCCAACTCTGCAATCTTCCCCCTGTTTGCATGGAAGTTCAAGTGAAGTTGATTTTACCACCAGAACTCTTTATTGCCATATTATTCTTTCCCTTTCATAAACACAGCCATTAAACTTAGGTTGCTAACTCTTGGAAACATGTCATTAAAAAAAAAATCTTAAGATAATTAAGTCTAGTACTGATAAATCGAATAAAAAGCAATTTAACTTATGCAAAATGATTTATTGTCTTCTGCTTTACACTGTAGTCATTATGAATGTGCAATATGAGAACAACTTTCCTCACCAAGGACATTGACAGCACAGCACATCATAAATAATATTCTTGTAATCTTTTCTGCAGAGAAACATGTCTCTCAGCTGTAGATGCCACAGAAGCCCAGACAGTGATGGAATGCAATGATTCCTATTCCTTTAATATGTGCAACATAAACTAAATTATTTACCCATAGCAATGCATTCCTCAAAAATTGTTTCATCTAAACAGGAGATTAAATTAAAAAGAGTCCAAAAGCATATATAACCGTGTAGATGAATACACCCGAGTAGACAGAGTAGATGTATGCATGATACATATTTATATATTTAGAATTATGAGACTACTAGTGTTTCCAGTGTAAAAAGTGTTATATGAGGCTTAAGGATCTAACCTGTCAATAAATATTTGTTATGGGCTAACAACTTATTAAACAGACTCTTAGGGTCTGGTCCTCCTGATCAGTGGGAGCCTTTCCATTTACGTCAATAGGCTTTGGATCACACATTTAGTCAGGGTCACAATTTTTAATGACAATTTTATGAAGTTATGAAGTTGTGGGTTTGTACAAAAAATGTGGTTTACATAGCACTCATATACATCTATTGTATATTTTAAACAAGTTTAAACACTCCAATAGTAAATATCATTACAGGAAAACTGAAATAATTATTGCAATATGCAACTAATAACTGAAGAGAGAGAAAAATTAGTATTCCTCCCTAGCCTTCCTAAGTTCATTAAAATTTCTCATTGTTTTGTGCTCTTCATAATGTGAAATAAAATACTATACTGATCCAATATGCTTTAGCAAATAATGAAAATTTACAGTCAGGGCCCAAGCATCATTTCTCTGGGCCCGGTACAAACTAGTGCTGAAACTCGGTCCTCAGTTTTCCTCAAAAAACCCTGAGTTTTGCTGTACTTGACTCAGTTTTTCAAGTTACAAAATTTCAAGGAATGTCCCCCGAAACTTCGGAACTCAGAAAATCCTTGGCCCAGTATAGGGAAGAGGCCTGGAGGCCATCGTTAGGTCCCTGCTCCCCCTTCCCTGGCCCCTGCTGACCAGGGAGAGATCAGGCCAGTGGGGCCGAGGAAAGGGTGGAGGCAGGAGCCTAGCGGGGACTCACACCTGTGGTGCCAGAGGGGGTGGAGGCATAATAGGGGTTGAGGGGTAGAGTACTCACCCTTTCGAGGGGTTCCAGAAATATGTGGCTTCCTCCGAACTGGGAAAGCTTGAAAGAAGGGGTGGAAAAAGATGGACATGCTCAGAAAGGCTGAATGGCCCCTTCTGTGTATGCTCAGACCTTCCGAAGATGGCACTGGCAGCATCACCTCACTGCAGGTGCCATCTTGGAAAGGTCTGAGCATGCCCAGAAGGGACCATTTATTTTTTAAAAAATTTTATCTGACCTGGAGGAAGCCATGTGTTGCTGGAGCCCCTCCAAATGGTGAGTAATCTACCCCATCAACCCCTGCTAGCCCCCCCCCCCATACCATTCCCTCCCATCCCTCCCCCAGGACCCCTCTAGCCTCTGGTCCCTTCCTTGGCCCCACACTTGAAATTCCCGAGTATTTGCTGAGGGTCTGAGTTCCAAGGTCCAATAATGTAGCAATATAACCTTTTTTTATATTAATGTTTTACATTGTCCTGCCATGAAAAAAGGAAGATAGAAGGGATCTAGGTCCAAAGACTACAAACTGTATTATTAAGAGAGCAGATTTTCTGACTCTGTATTGAAAACTGCTAACAGAATGGAGGAGGAGCAGGAGGAGGCGGCGGTGGTCCCATGGACACATTAGAGCTAAGAGGCCCAGAAAATCCTACATGAGAATCCCAGATGCCTGGAATTGCTGGCTGATGGATTTAAGAAGCAGCAATCAGGTATTACTGCCTCTATACAAAACTACAAATAAACCATTAAGAGTGGGTCAACAAGATAACCCTGCCACCCTGGTTGACAACCTGATATTCCCAGAGTGAGTCTGCCCAACAAGAACTGATCCCCCAAGACCAGGATGGACAGGGTGTTTACAATAAGGTGGTGATGAGCTCACACAATCCCTGAAGAAAAGTTACCTCATCTCTGTCCCACAGACCCTCCTTCCCCTTGAGCACAAGGGAGGTGGTAACCATGATTGGGCAATTCTCATTGACTTTCATGGCTGAAGAACTGTATATAAAGACAACCAGAACAAACATACGTTGGTCTAGAGCTTGGTGCCACTTATAGTGAGCACCGTGGTCTTAGGCCCATCCTTCTCATCACTCTCAAGGAGTAGTGTTGGCTATCCAACACCACCATGGACCCCCTCTCCACTTCTTCTGAACCATCCAGCACAACTCCAAAGGTGCCTCGGACACGTAAGATATCTTTTTAGGGGACCATAGTATATTATAGGATAAGTGTGGGAATAGTTTGTAAACAGACGTGTCTGGTTTTCTGGGGTGTTGATTCCAAATAAAATAGAATTGTACCTGTTTATCTGGTATCCTTGATTTATATGTGATCTCAATCCCAGAGTAACACTGAGTGATGGCCAAGGACTCCTGCCCCGCCCCAGCCCCATACCATCCACACAATCTTATGAGACATTAAAGAAAAAATTATATTTTTCTGAGTTGGAAATGATTCAACTATCTTTTGAAATCATTAGATTGGAGTCAAATGATTCATCTGACTGCTTTTCTTCATCAATTGCCCCAGTCTCAGATACAGTCTCTATACTGCAAGAGGGGCACATCTCTCTGCCTCTCAAACTACAAATCCTGCAATTCCTGTACAAGCACAGTATCTCTCTGGCTGTGTTCCCACCTGCAGCAGCAGTGGTGGCAGCGGGAGAGGTAAGGGAATACGCGGCAGCACAAAGGAGCCGGCTGACGGGAAAAGAGCCGGTGCAAACGGGGATCTGCCACGGCTTCTCTCATGCATTTCAGGGCAGGATTTGTGCCTTGACATGCACGAGAGAAGCCGCGGCAGATCCCCGTTCGCACCGGCTCTTTTCCCGTTGGCTGGCTCCTCCATACTGCCGCATCTTCCCTCACCCTTCCCACTGCTGCCACTGCCACCGCAGGTGGGAACGCAGACTAACTCTCTCTCTCTCTCTCTCTGACTGCTTTTAAATGAGGGCGCGCTGAAGCGCCTCCCAACCGCCGCATTAAAGCAAAGCCGCCGGAAGTGACGTTCTCCCCGTTGCCGGCAGTGGAGGCGGCTGGAGACACGGGGCTTTGGAGCGGCGCGTTCTTAAGACTTCAATTATCTGGCTTAAGAACGCGCCGCTCCAAAGCCCCGTGTCTCCAGCCGCCGCCGGCAACGGGGAGAACGTCACTTCCGGCGGCTTTGCTTTAATGCGGCGTTGAGGAGGCGCTTCAGTGCTCCTCGTTTAAAAGCAGCCTCTCTCTCTCTCTCTCTCTCTCACACACACACACACACATCTGGCAGTTTTTGTTCATTTAGTTCCTCAGTTAATGCATTGCCTGAATCAGACCATAGAAGGGCCTTGTCTGTGTGGAAAAATTGGAGGATTGGTTGGTGTCCTTTAGCTTCTTTTACTTCCCTTTGTTTAAGCTCCTTACATTTCTGGCTGACTGATTTGTACATATAGCCAGACATGGCAGTATGGTATGTATGAGTGACAAATGCTCTTTTTAGACATTGTTCCCTGTCCCTGGCATCTAGTGTCAGTTCTATGCACTCTGGAGACCAGAGAGGCCTAACCAAGTTACTAACATATGTTCTTGGGCCCGTAAATCCTCTCAGCAGCACTGGCTCCTGGTGTACCTGGGATCTGTGTCCCTGATTTTCAGGGATGTTCTGAAACAGTGAAAATGTATTTATTTATTTTTCCTAACTTATATGCCACCCCTCCCACCAAAGCAGCTCAAGGTGCCATTATATGATGCTTGTCCCACCCTCTTGCTCCAAATCTGCTGCTGCCACCCTCTGTTGGCTCCTCCTGCCTATGCACAGGAAATAACAGGTACTAAGGAACTCTGGGTCTTGTAGTTCTTTGGATAGCCCATGTCACATAGAGAGGCACACATCTCTCTGCCTCTCAAACTACATGTTCTACAATTTCCTGTACAAGAACAGTCTCTGTCTCTGTCTCTCCCCCCTCCCCTAGAGGAGGTCCTGGACCAGCATCTCACTGTTCATAATGTTGCTTCTGCTCTAACAGTGCTTCTGATTAGCTCCAGAGAATCTCATATGATCTTACAGGAACTGGACATTATAAGTTTGCATAAACATCCTCAAGCAAGATCTACAATTTAGGTGTTTACATGGGCCACAGCTACGGGAGGGGGGGCCCATCAGTGCGCTGCTGCAGGAGCAGTGCGGGAGGGCAGGTGCACACGAACACACCCCACCCCCACCCCACATCCCCACATGGAGTAACTAGCAATTTCATCAGTTGCTTCATGTGGAGGTGATGGGTGCATCTCATTTTAAAAGGGCCTCAGACTTTTTCTCATGGTAATGGGCTTGCAGCCCATGCCGGGCCACCCTGGGCTCCAGTAAAGTGTACCCTTCCCCCTCTTCTTTCCATGATGTTTACAATATGGAGGTGTCAAGCAAGGGCCATTTACCCTTACACAGAAGGCTTCAGTACTTACATATCTGTCTCATATCTGCAACAGCTTTCTCAGGAATGTTAAGTTCGTAAGGAGAAATATACCTTCTTTTTTTTTCCTGGTAAAGTAGGACACTTTTCATGCCTCCAACTGGGACAGCTCTTCCCCTGAATTCAGTAAGAATTTTGCCTGAATAAAAAGACTAACTAAACAACATGAAGATATAAGGATTAATTTCACACAGCATTAAATAGCATTATACTAGCATTATCAACAACATTAAATAGCATTATGCTATAATTTAATTTATTTATCTATATTTATTTATTTATTTATCTTAAAATTTATATGCCGCCCCCTCCTGCCTTAGGCATCTCGGGATGGCTCACAACATTTTAAAAACATTTAAAAACATTAAAATAAACAAAAATAATTACAATTAAAAAAAACCAATATAAAACTCCGTCCCCCCCTACCTAACCCAACCCACCCAACCCATCTCCTTCGGGAAAGGCCTGGTGAACAGCCAGGTCTTACACAGTCAGCAGAAAGAGGGGAGGCTGGCAGCCAAGCAGATCTGCAATGGGAGGAACTTCCACAGCTGCGACGCAGTCACGGAGAACGCCCTCCTCATAGTGGACACCCAGGAAACCCAGGCGACCTCGAGGAGGGCGTCTCCAGCTGAATGCAGGGATCACTCCAGGACCCGGAGGGTGAGGCGGTCCTTCAGATAGGCAGGGCCCAATCCATTTAGGTTTTTAAAGTTCATCACCAACACCTTGAATTGGGCCCAGAAACATACTGGCAGGCAGTGCAGAGAACGAAGCACCGGTGTAATATGCTTGCGTCAGCCCGTCCCCATCAAGAGACAGGCTGCTGCATTCTGCAACAGCTGCAGCTTCCAAACCAGCACCGTGGGTAGCCCCACATAGTGCACATTGCACTAATCCAGTCTTGAAGTAATAAAAGCATGGATGACTGTGGATAGATCTGAGTCCGAGACATACGGACTAAGCTGACGCACCAGATGTAACTGGCAAAATGCTCCCTTCGCTATAGTCATCACCTGGGCATCCAGGTGGAGCCGTGAGTCCAGGAGCACCCCCCGACTCCAGACCTGAGAAACCAGGGGAGGGAGGACCCCATCATTGATGGGGGCCACCACTCCCTCAGCCCTCCCCACAACCATCACCTCCGTCTTGTCAGAATTTAGCATCAGGCAGCTCGCCCTCATCCAATCCCCCACAGCGGACAAACACCGGGTAAGCACCAAGACTGCCAGGCCTGAGTCAGAGGAAAATGAGAGCTATAGTTGGGTGTCATCAGCATATTGATACCATCTCACTCCATACTCCCTAACAACCTCTCCCAGAGGCTGCATGTACACATTGAACAAGAGAGGGGATAAGATGGAATCCTGCAGTCCCATCTTATTTATTATTAACATTAATGAAAAGGTAGAAGTATAGTGATGTTTTATAACATTAATTTATACAGACACACAATTATGTAAATAAATAAATATGTAACTACATATGTTCAACTTCTCACCATCGTTGAATAAAAGTGGTAAAGGTTTTTTGGATCACCTACCAGCATGTATGTATCTGTTGTTTTTCTGTAATTTTTTTTAAAGGGTGATTTTTTTTTTTAAAAAAAGCCTTAATACTGCCAACAGCCCTTCAGAAGGCTATTTTGCTTGCAAAAATTGTCTTTAAACAAAACAAAAAACCAACACTACTTATTTTAAATTAATTTCTTTAAAAACAAATATAGAAAGAGAGAACTCTTGATATAAAATAAAACTTTCAATTGTTCAAAGATTGGTGTAAGAACCAATTTTTCTTAACCCTTTTGGAAAGTTCAAGCAGCTCCGAACACTTAGTCTTCTGAGTAGAATGAATTTAAATCAGGTACTTTGTCTGCATGACCTATCACCACACCACTAGCCACTGACAAGCTGACTTGTGCTATTTACAAAAGGGCATCTCCTTTGTGATTCTGCAATGACTAATGTCTCAGTGTCAGCCAACTTTGGAATGTGACAGCCAGAAATGTCAGTATTATCAACTGGTACTTTAAAGACATGCTATAAAATACTGACAACCTGAAAGCAGGGCAAGGGCCTGAGGGAAAAAATCACTGGGACTGATCCCAAGTCCCCTGCACGCTGCTGCATTCATGCACATGCATGTACTATGCACACGCTGCATGTACTCCGCACGCCAGTCCACGGAGCTTGGGATTGGTCCCACTGACAGGTGGAGTCAGTTGCTGTCTAAAACTATCTAAATAAGTTACACTACAATGGATGCACTTGCTTCCTAGAGCCTTTCAGAGTGACTCAATTCAAGGTGCTTGTTGAATAAAGCCATAAACAGTTTGGGCCCAACATGCCTCAGGGACTGCCTCCTCCCCTGTGTCCCGCTGCGTTCTCCTTGGTGAGCCGATAGTGGGTCTTCTGGCTACACTATCAGAAGCATGCCAAGGATGTGGCATGGGGCATTCTCAATGACCACTCCCCAGTTGTGGAATTTTCTTCCCCTGAAGTTCACCAAAGTTCGAGCCAACGTATGTTCAGGCAACTGTAAATCTTTTTTGTCTAGACAGCTTTTTGCTAGTCTGGGTATGACTTAGTGATGGGTAAATTTAATGGTTATTTTCTCTTAATGTATGCATTTGTTTTTATATTATTTTGTAACCTGCTGCAGACCTGTTTTTTTGGGGGGAAATTTTAAAACAAACAAACAAACAAATAAATAAATAATTGGGAACACATGCTAAACAACACTAAATTAATCTGCCAACATAGGGGGGAAATACAAAACAGTGAGGTAGCTCCTGACCATTACTGAATTCATGAGAAAAAGCCAAGATATTTCAGAGAGGGAAAGGTGGAAATATTAAATATTGTAGATTCTGTACATTATTATTTATAACAGCACTTTCAGTGTTCAGAGTGCTTTGTCATCCTTATTTTGTTTACAATCACAACAATTCTCCAATTTAGGTCTTTATTAATCCCAATTTTACAGTTAGGGAACTGAGCTGGAAGACAGTGACTTCTGCATGGCCACTCAGACCGCTTTTAGATGAGGCGCTTAAACCACGGTCTCCATGGTCCAAGTCCAACACCTTATCCATTTGGCTACACTCTGGTTCTCTATGGATACTATATTTATGAGACTATAGGCTCCAACCACTAGAATTTGAACTTCGATCATTTTTTCAACAAAAACGAATCTGTTAATTATTATGTATGTTACTGTAGCACTTTCATACAATTTCAGAACCCATTGTTCTAGGCACCACACATACGTATAATGAGAGAAAGTGTTACCCTGAGACCATACATTCTAAATCGACAACACAAACAAAAGAAGGGAATAATAATGTATTGTTATTTATTGCCCCTTTACAAACAAGAAGTCTACTTGAACTTTGGGTGTTTTCACACAAGACACTTTCCACCCACCTCCCACCCACCATACATGTTGCAGGGCACCCATAGGGCAACGCTTCAGCCCTGAAACATGTATAGTGGGTGGGAGGTGGGTGGGTAGTGTGTTCAGAGTGTCTTGTGTGAAAACGGTCTTTGTGAGACAAATACTATTATGGCAATTACACCCCTCAATTAAATGTGTGGCCAGAGCCAACCTGAACATTGAACATGGCAGATGCCTTGTCCAAGGAAGTAACCTTCTGGAGTGGTGGGGTGTGCATGTTGTTTTCATTATTACAATAACGATAACAAAAATTGTCATTTTCATTTTCATTATTGCAATAACAAAAACAACAACCGAGAATAATGACAATGATAACGAAAATGACAACCGAGAATACCAAAAATGACAACCGAGAATACCAATAACGGTAATGATAATGGTAAAAATATCGATAATGATATTCATAATGATATTGATAACAAAAACAATAACAAAAATGATAACAAGAAATAAAAATGACAATTTCGTTATTGTTGTTGTTATTATTAGTACTGTGGCCATTGGGTTTTGGAGGGAAAATGTGGAGAGGAGAGGAGGGAGAAGACATCTCGGAGTGTTAACAGGGTTGAACTCTTGAACTGTGCCTGTGTTGGGAGGGGCAAGCAGCTCAGCAGTATCTGTGGGACGTATCGCTGACCAACAAACAGCACAAGTAGGCCCCAGCAGTTTCATGGCACTCTGGGATTACGCAGTGCTTGCTGCCTCCCACAACCAATCAGGTGGGCTCTGGGTGTGGACACTGCAACCCTTTATAATGGAAGGTCCAGGCTTTTTCTCTCTGTTCCGTGAGAGCTCTGCTTGTCAGATTGTGTTTACAGAACTGTGGTGCCTGCACATCCTCCCTAGCCCTCATTGTATTACCACCAATACCTTCCATGGTTGCAATTAGTTTGTGGCATTTACTGCCAGAGGAGGTGGTCAAGGCCAGCAGTATAGCTGAGTTTACAAGAGGTTTGGACACGTTTCCGGAAGATAGTTCCATTAGCAGCTATTAGCCAGATAAGATTGGGGAACAAAACCCTTTACTGTCGGGAGCCTGGGGATGACCTAAAGGGAATGGATAACATGGTGACCCGTTGGGTGCTTCTCCCAGGCCACTATGACTGGCCACTGTTGGAGGCAGGATGCTGGGCTCGATGAACGTTTGGTCTGACCCAGTATGGCACTTCTTATGTTCTTATGTTTCCTTCTTCATACCCTACATTTTACCTTCTCCCTTTCCCTGCCCTTCTCCCCCCTGTACATTATATATAGATAGGTAGGATAGATTAGATATAGATATATATTGTTGGCATATAGATTAGATTAGAATAGAACAGTCATATAGGAAATTGATTAGACAATAGGTAGGTTTCCTTTTCCCTTAAACTGTCTCCCTTAGATTTAGATAGATATTAGTTGTGCACGGAAATCGATAATGATACCAATACCAAAAATAAAATCTTCATTTGAAATGATACTGATAACGATAATGAGTATCAATAATGAATATTGATACTGATTGAAAAAAAGATAAAAACAAAAAGGACATTGTTGGTAATAGCGACAATGAAAACAACATTTTTGAATAAAGAAAATGAAAAACGAAAACAACATGGGGGCCTGGTGCATACCCCTAAGTGGCAGTATGGGCCTGTGAGTGTGCAACTCTTGCAGCTTTGCTCTGTGAACCATGCAGATGACTCAGTACCACCCCAGAAGGCCTTGCCAGGGTCATCCCAGATATTCCTGCTCCCTAATGATAAGGTGCTTCATGGGAAGCAGAATCATCACTTCTCCACCCATACCATAGTTCACGCCCCAGATGAAGTTTGGAGACTGCAGCTGATGCAGAATGTGACAGCTTGGCTCCTTACAGGGACAGGTCGCCGGGAGCATATTACACCTGTGCTCTGTTCTCTGTACTGCCTGCCGATAGTCTTCTGAGGCCGATTCAAGGTGTTGGTGTTTACCTATAAAGCCCTAAACAGCCTGGGCCCCACCTATCTGCAGGACCATCTCATCCCCTGGTCTTTGGATCGACCGCTGCAGTCGGCCAAGGGCGCCCTTTTTGAAGTTCCCCTGGTATCCCAGGGGGCGACTATGTAGAGGGCGTTCTCAGTGGCCACACTGAGGCTGTGGAACTCCCTCCCCGCAGAGGCCCATGTGGCCCTGGACCTCTTCTCTTGTTGATGTCAATGGCTGTTCCACCAGGCTTTTGGTGAGGGAGACGGGTGAGGGATGGGGGACTGGGTTATGATGGGAAGGGTTTTAGGTTTTTTTGATGCCTCCTGAAAATGATTTATTATTTATTCTAATATTGTATTATTATTTGTTTATGATTGATGTTTTATTGTGATTGTATCATTTGTTAGCTGCCCTGAGCTGCTTTAGCAGGAGGGGCAGGATATAAGTTTGGAAATAAATATACACAAGAGAGAAAACTCAACAAGGACTCAAACTGGGGAGACAGGGGAAGCAACAAAGACTCAGTCACGACTAATAACTAGAGAACCTATAGTAATAACCAGGATAACCAGATTTACAAGAGCAGCAAGGGGAAAGGGAATCAATAGACAAAAGTACAAGTCAGTATGAACAGTAAGCATTCCCACTAAGGGACTATGGTAAGCAACTCAGAAGGTATAAGGAAGCCACAGGGAACAGGAACCAAAAAGAGGGAGGGAAAAACTAGACCAAAAGTAGTATGAAAATATGTAACCTGATAGCATTAGCAAAAGGACTAATTCCAAGGAGAGCAGACTGAACTTGCAAGGAAAGGAAACAGGCACTCCACCAGCCTCCTGTTGTCCCCAACATGCCTTATAGGCAGACTGGGTACCAATCAGGAAGCTGGACAGGCATAGCCATTAATACAAAGAGAACCCAATATACCAACACCGTTTTACAGCAGCAGCTCAGTCAGTGTTGCCAAAAGAATATCTGTGCCCAGCAAGCTCAGGGTTGGGAGTATAAGGCATGGTTCTAATACAAAGAGTAGTAAAAATAATTTAAAGGAGCCTACAAATTTGATTCTGAAGAATGGATATGAGATAAAGTAGCAATAAGCCTATGGCAGGGGTTGGGGCCAGCCAACAGTTAAGTAGATTGAGCCCCAAAGGCCACTGTATGCTAACAGTCTAATTGCCAGCATGGCAGGAGTTAAAGGCCAAAAGCCAATATTGCAAGTAATTGTGGTGCATACTCATCCTTTAAGGATGAACATAGTGGAGCCTTGGTCACACTCACTCAGGGCTACATAAGATGGCATCTGGCGGAAGAGAGAGCAGTCTGTGTCTGACTCTTGGAGGGACAACATCCTTGTGGAAGCTCCAGCAGGATCGCTGTCTAGAGCAGAAGTCCTGCTGGGAACTGCTGACGACTGAAAAAGCCAAGGACTGTTGTAAGGTACTGGAGAGGGCCAAGACTATGAATAACCAGCTGAAAGGACTCAGCCAGGCTTGGCTGAGTTGGGCTGTAGATAGGGCTTGGATGCTGGAGGGGTTGTTTTCCCAGCATTAGGTAGAAGGCTTAAGACTGCCTATGATGAAGATGTGGCATAGAGCACATGGAGTGTTTGTTTGTATAAATAAAGGATTTTATGCTAATTCCTTATGAGAGACTATTTGCCTGATTGGTGACCAGATCTTGACAACACTTAGCCAAGGTAATCATGATCCTCCTATAAAGCTCAAGCCTGCTCATCTTCCAGAGGCAACCTAAGACTTTTGAAATTGGCCAGCTGTTTGGGAGGAGGAGATAGGGGCTGGTTTGAGATGAACAATTTTTTTAAACTTGTTTTATTTAAAATCTTTGGTTTTAGCTGTGCATTCATATGTTTGTAATTGTAATATACGCTGAACCTGTGGGCAGCTGGCTGAAGACTCTGAAGAGAGAGCAGTCTGTGTCTGACTCCTGGAGGGACAACATCCTTGTGAAAGCTCCAGCAGGATCACTGTCCAATGCTTCATTGTAATAAAACTGCAGCATATACTATGGAAGCCATGTAGAACTGAGGCGAAAATGACTGTTCTGTTCCCATTAGTCCTTTTGCTAATGCTATTTCGGCGGAACTGTAAGACCTGGCTGTTTGCCCAGGCCTTTGGGAGGGAGGGGGGGGGTGATTTTTAATCCCCCACCTGTATATTTATTTTTATACCACCCTGTTTTATTGATATGTTTTATAATTGTATTTTAAATGTTTTAAATGGTTTTTATTGTTGTTAACCGCCCCGAGCTGCTGTGCAGGATGGGGCGGTATAAAAATCTACTAAATAAATAAATAAAAATAAATAAAAAATAAATATGGGAAATAGGCTGGGAAATACCTGCCTCAGGAAAATGAAGATTATCCCTGTACACATTCCTGTATTAATGCTTCTTTATTACAGATGAACCCCAAAAGAGTGATATGGGGAACAAATAAAACTCTTAATAACATTCATGTTTTAGCAACACCTGATGATGCTTCAGAGCATTTCCCTTCTTCCAGTTATAAATCTAGGAATATTTTACAAGTAGAATCTTTGAATAATGCACAAATATTTAGAAAAACCAATTTCTTGCTCACAAAATCTATGGAAAAGATTTCTAGATTACAGGATGCCAATAATATAAATTTAAGAAATGGAATTTATTTGGTAAAGGATTTTTTAACTCAAGTGGCCTTAATAGTCAAACATAGGGTGAAAACAGACATGACGCTAACCACCCTTTAACCACCCTTGGTGGTCATTTATGCATGTTTCAGGCTGCATAGGGCACCAATACAGCCCTGCAACATGGGGTATTTTCAGACGTTACGAGATCACAGTGAACCATGGTGAATACCCACCTGTGGTCACTGTGGCTCGAACGTCTGTTTGGCGGCCGCCAGATGTTCGCCACGGTCAATACCCACATGGGGTCAATTTGAACCACGCTTCCAGGGCTAGCCAGGGGAATGTCCCGGGAAGCGTGGTCAAAAAGATCCCCAGCGGGGACCAAAAAAAAGTAACGTCTGGCCGGTTGCCACGACCCGGGATCCCCGGCGGGATCCCGGGCCACGGCACATCTGGCCCAAAGCGGCAGCCGCAGTGGCCCCGCCGCCCGCCCCTGTCCCTGGAGGGTGGGCGGCGGGGTGCGTGGAGGGGGCGGGGCCGTGTGGCCCCACATTGCGCCACGCGGCCCCACCCCCTCCCGGATTCCCTGCAGGGATCCCCTTGGCACATCTGATATGGCGTGACGGGGTGACCCCGGCAGGGAATGAAAGGGTTGTTTTCGGTACAGGGCCAAGTGGCCCCGTAACATCTGAAAACACCCATGCATAAATAACCACCAAGGGTGGTTAAAGGGTGGCTAGCATCATGTCTGTTTTCACCCATGATTTGGCAGTTTTGTCTGAGGAATTGATTATGGAAATTATTGTCACTCGGTTGCAAACAATTCTTTTTCTTTAAGCAATGGGCACATTCCCTGGACTATTTTTAATACTACTGAGATTCAGCAGTCCTTATCTTTAAGTGATGAGAACATGTGAATCCTACAGCACACAGCTCGTGCTTTGATTTTTAACATGAAACCATTACCAGATTCATTTCTTACTGACCCCCTAAACATGGGGTATATTCCTACTACTCGATGGAATATTCATTTTTTGATTCATTTGAAAATTCCTAGTATGGTTTATTTAACTGGAATATTCTGAATATGGGTTTTTTAGTAGCTACGGGAACAAATATTGCTCATTCTTATATGAAACTTCCATATGAATATGTCTCCACAGATGCTGTTGGAAACATAACATACTTACATACTGATGAATGTCAAGATTTTGGATATTTGTTTTAAAGACAAATTACATATGCTTCCCCTTGTGGACTGGTACCACCGAGTACCACTTCTTGTCCTGTTAGGATTCAATCTAGCAATATTTCATTTGTTTTTATTGATTCACTTACAAATGGTTCATATATAGTCCTTGTTGGAAAATCTGAATGCAATATTCCAGCCTTGTAACCATCTATAGTAACAGTGAATTGCACAATCACTTGTTATGGTAGACAACATTTTTTCATCTCCTAATTTGGGATCAATGCATTCTCAGGTTACATTTTTTTGTACCTCACTTTTCTTTGCAATTTCCATTATTAACTGGCATCATAGCTAAATTGCAAAGGTCAGAAATTACTCTTTTTAATACACATAATGCCATTGAAGATATCTTGGAGGAGGTAAAGCAATTATTATTAAGGATTGATTTACATGAAGGTGACTTTCCTCAGTAGCTCACGAGATTGGCTTCGGCTGTTTCTGCAGCCTGGCCTTCTTTGACTAACATGGCTAATTCCCTTGTTCACGCTGTCACTTCCTTGGATGCTTCAATTTTAGAGACAGGTTTGCGATTCCTTACCTACTTTAAACCCATTCTGCTTGTTTTAGTGTTACTTATCTTATTAATCATAGTTATTAAGATTTTTAGATTCCCCTGTGGGATGAGACAGCATAAAGCGTTAGCCCCCAAGGAAGACTGATGTCCCTTCCAGTCCTTCAGTCCTCATCGATGTTTTCCTGATGATTTGAAGGACTTTCCTTTTATTGTTAATCTTTTTTATTGTTTTGTATACATTTTTAAACACATTCTCACCAAAGAGAAGGTGTCATGTACCCCATATAATAAGCATATATTTTTGGCCATCTGTGTTTCAATGTATTGAAAATTAGAATTAGCTTCTATATGGTGAACTTTTGTTCATCTATTTGTATGATGACCTCTCAGTGAACTCTTGACTATATACTGGGAGAAAGATTTAAATTGTTAGTTGGTTAGAACTGGGATCTTATCAGCTTGTGCCTCATTGATTAATGACTCCATGGCACAAGTATCTCCTCTCTTCCAAGCTTCTAAGGGTACCTCCCCGTGAAGTAAGGTTTTAGCCTTAAACTGGCCAGCAGCTGGATTCAACTAATTCGTCAGCAGTTAATTGTGAAGGAAACCTGACTGAAAACTCCATAATCAGTCTATTCTGTACCTGACATCATCTGACTCAGTCTCTCAAGCTAGCAGTTTACTATAAGGTTCAGAGCAGTTCTTTGATTCATCAGAAAGGATTCTAAATTGGCATGAGAGTCTTTCCTCACCTTGATGGCAGAACTGGGCACAGAACTGGGTAATATGAAAGTATATTATTTTGATACCTTTGAGCCATTGAATTAAGCATATGTTAGCTTTTAAAGCTCTTTCTTTAAATATAAATGTTTGTTTAGAACATTTACTAGCAACTGACTTTGATTCTCTTTTGTAACATATTAGTACTTTTCATTTGAATTTAAGTAAACTATGCTTTATATTTATAACATTCTTTATCTCATGGCCTAATTTATAAATAATATTGTCTTTACAATACTTTGCTGAGCTGGTTGGCTTTAAGCACAGTGTAACCTAAGTTTCCACAAACTGGAAGATAGTCGCTCTATATCTAGTTCAAGATTATGTCTGGCTGGACCACTAAGCGCATTTTCCATTTGAGGAAACTGAGGCACAACGCTACAAGGCTGCTTCCCTGTCACTGCAGCAGCAGCTCCAGCACCATCTTGCCTGCTGGCCTGGGGGCATTTAGTTCAGCTGCCCCCAGGCATCCTTTAACAGCTTCCTTTGCAGCCACATGGGGCTCAGCCACTACTATCCCCCACTGGGCTCAGATGAGATGTGTGATCTACTATGTCTGCAGTATGGATGGCACAAGCAGCCACCCATATGTGTCCTTCAGAGTCAATCACCACAACTTGTGAGAAGTCTACAGAAAGGAGGTGGAGCAGAACACAATGCTCTGCCTCCACTCCACCCAGCCTCCCTCCCTGGCTCCTCCTTCCAGCTCCAAGAGTGACTCCAGCCCAGCCTCCTCCCACTGTTGCATCAGCATCTGCTCCTCCCCAGCACTAGCCTGAGACCGGGACATGTGACGTTTCAGGTGGCACAGCCAGCCGCCGGGTGCTGCAAGCCGGGATACATTGCAGACACTCTAGAGCTCCCCTCCCTCAGTCTGTTTTAGACAAGTGTCAGTTAGTCTGATGTTGTCAGACCATCTCCATGTCAGCTGTCTGACTTACTGACTGAGTGCTTGGGGATCTGGGGGGCTGTCAGCCGCCGCAGCCGCTGCCTGGCATGGCAGCCTCCCCGAAGGCACGTGAACCCCGCTCCACTCACCAGTATTGCAACGCCGCCTCCTTTACAGGCGCCCCCAGCCGGAGGCACCAAAGGCAAAAGCGGCGAGGAAAATGGCTCCGGGATGGTGCGAGACGCGGAGGAGCCCCGCACTACAAAGGCCAGCACTGCAAGAGTAGCAGTGCTGGTGAACAGAGCTACAAACCCTGGAGAGACTGCCCTCCCCCGAGCTAAGTGGTGAAATTGACTACCCTCTTGTTTTTGGATTGCTGTGTGTTCCTCCCTTACCCTGCTCCCTTCCTGCTGTTTGTATTAGAGTGTGTCTCTGTCTTTCCTGATATAATTGTGTATGTGTGACCTCCTTTTTCCCTCTGACCCGGATTACTGAGTGAGTGCTTGAGAGCCTGCGGGATCGCCCGCTTGGGCTTCCCTTCCATCCTGGGACCATCCCTTCCCTTTCCCCCTGGAGTGTGTGAGCCCGTGAACCCTATTGTGAACCCTGGAATCCCTCCCCTGTGGGCCTGGCACCTCCCTCACTTATCTGCCCTACCATTTCCCTGGCAAGTGCAAGTAGTGAGTTTGGACCCCTTTCCCTTCCCCAGCTCTGTGCCCTATGATGATAGGGGTCGATGTTCAGAGTGCGTAAGCACACGAACAGACCCAAACACTATCCTGACGGGCCTCCTTTCTCCGCACTTCGCAATCAGAGCTCCCTTGTGTGTAAGAGGTGTGAACGGGTCGTGATTCTCCCCTTCCTACCCCCCTCCCACTGACAGGGGCAGGAGGTGGGAGGGGCACTGTCCAAGACATACCATGCCTGGTCCCTCAGATTCGTAGTCTGGGGGTACTCCTTGATTAGCAGCTCCACTTGGATACTCAGGTGGCAGCTCTGGTGAGGAGCTCATTTTGCCAATTATATCTGGTGTGGCGGCATCAGCCATATATCTCAAGACTCTGACCTGGCCACTGTCATCCATGCTTTTATCACCTCAAGACTGGACTATTGTAATGTGCGCTACATGGGACTACCCATGATAACAGTTTAGAGGCTTCAGCTTGTGCAGAATGCAATGGCTTGCCTCCTAATGGGGACTGGTCACCATAAGCATAGAACACTGGTGTTTCACTTGCTGCCTGTAGTCTTCTGAGCCCAATTCAAGGTGTTGGTTCTTATCTATAAATCTATTTAAGGTCTGGTCCCCACTTATCTGCAGTACCACCGCATCCCTGGGGTCAGCCCCTGCGGTCAGCTGGAAATGATCTTCTTGAGGTCCCCAAGGTTTCTTGGGTGGCAACGAGGGAAAGGGTACTTGGAACTTCCTCCTTGCGGAGGTCTGCTTGTCCCTGGATCTTCCCGCCTTTTGAAGACAGTGTAAGACCTGGCTGTTTTGCTGGCCATTTTGTGAGGGAGAAGGGAAGTGGGTGGGTTGGAGTAGGAAGGGTTTCTTTTATTCTTGAGACTGTTATGTTTTAATTTGTTGATGGTTTTTACTCTGAACCTTTGTGGTTTTATTTTAACTTTGTATGCCTCCCCAAGCTCCTGGTTGGCAGGATGGGGAAGGGTATTAAATATTGAAAATATAAATAAATAAATAAATAATATAGTCTGTTTACAATGGAAACAGCTTTTCATGCAATTGCTTGATTCATCACTAATCTCATTCACCAGGGGTAGCTCAAGGATTTAGTTTGCTTCATTCAAGCATAATTCCTACTTGAATAAAGGGGCAGCAGTGCACCACTTTGATTATCCCTAATCTTCATATGAGCATGCAAGATGCAATTATAGATGGGCTATAACTAGTGCTGAAACTCAGAATTCAAAATAACTCAGTTTTTACCGAGTATGGCGGTATTCAACTCAGTCAGTACAAGGAACCAATCTGGTACTCAGTCCAGTACCCAGGACTTGGGTAAATCCTCTGATGGTCAACATATGGGGCTTTTCCTAATCCTTTATAAGGGCATTTGGTAGTTGGAAAATACTAGGTACTCAGTTTTATTTTACTGAGTATTGAGTATTCAGCAGAGTTACTGAGGACCGGCTGAACACTCAGAGACGATCCTCAGAAATACTTACCATTAAAAAAATTATTATTATTCAGTGCAATCGTAGTTATAAGATGTATAGATTTCATATTTATAGAATCTCTGTACATTTTTATTGTAATAAAGCTGCAGCACATAATCTGGCAGCCATGAACACAGCACAGAAACACCCTCCGACAAATTAGAAAGGCTACCAATGCTCATGCCACTGTTCTGGGAGCTATGCATTCTATGCCCAAATTCCATTGATGTTCAGTGGGATATGGGCTCTTTAAGACCCCTGCCTGGGATTCATCTTTGACTCCTCCCTCTCCTTTAAGCCTTAGATCCAAGTTGTTGCTAAATCTGGTCTCTTTGCTCTGTACAATATTGCTAAAATCCGGCCTTCCCTTACTGTTGCCACTACAAAAACCCTAGTCCATGCTCTAGTCATCTCTCACCTTGACTACCACAGTTTCCCCCTTATTGACCTCCCTTTCTCTAATGTGGCCCCCTTCATCTCCATTCAACGCTCCACAGCCAAAATCATCCACCTTTCCCGTCGCTTTGATCTCCTCCCCTCCCTGCACTGGCTCCCTCTATGGGAATGCATTCAGCACAAGCTCCTGGTCTTCACCTTCAAGGCTCTTCATGGCCTTTCTCCCCCATATCAGTCCACTCTTGTATCCCACCACACTCCTGCCTGGGAGCTCTGCACCCACCCTTGCCTGCTCATGAATCCTTTCTCCTCTAAACATTTTCACCCCTGCTCCCTTGCTGCCCTTCATGCCTGGAACTCCCTCCCTGGATACTAGGCACGGGAAAACCGGTAAATCCGGAATCCGATAATGCCAGTACTGGGCGTACCGGTATTATCGGATTCGACCCGGTAAATCCGGTCCGGTTACTGGATTCTGGGTACCGGATTTTTTTACATTGCAGCCATTTAAAAATGGCTGCAATGTAAAAAAAAGCCCCACCAAAAAAGTTAAAAAAAACCAACCCTCCCCGAGTCCAGGCTGCGCGGGTGGAAGGGGGGACACCCCCCACCCACCCTGCCCAGTCTGCATTTTTGTTTAAAAAAAGAGCCCACCCCCCCGCACCAGTGGCCGCGGTGTCTCCGCAGCCGCCGGTAAGTATAGACCCGATCCCTGGGGTGTGTGTGTTTAACACCCCCCCAACCCCCCATGGATCACCCCTACTAAAGGTGAGTGCTTGCTTTGCTTACCTTTGCGGAGCTCTGGGTGTGGCGGCGGATCCGGCGGCCTCAGTGTCGGCTGTGGCTGCCGGCGTCAGAGATGCTCTAGGCCTTCCGGGGAACTTCCGGGTTTCCCCGGAAGGCCTAGAGCGTCTCTGACACCGGCAGCCA
>QEPC01008323.1:112367-176150 GCA_003113815.1 Sphenodon punctatus | reverse complement strand
GGTGGGGGTGTTAAACACCCCCCCCAGGGATCGGGTCTATACTTACCGGTGACTGCGGGGACGCCGCGGCTGCTGGTGCGGGGGGGTGGGCTCTTTTTTTAAACAAAAATGCAGGCTGGGCAGGGTGGGTGGGGGGTGTCCCCCCTTCCACCCGCGCAGCCTGGGAGGGGGAGGGGTGAGGAATTAAATTATTTCATTGATTTCAATGGGGACACAGTGCCCCATTGAAATCAATGAAATAAATCCGGTACCGGTATACCGGATTTAATCCGGGAATCCGGGTTTTTTAGAACCGGTAACCGGTAAATCCGGTAGCCGGTAATGGGCCCGGGGTCCCACCTCTACTGGATACATCTGCTCCACTCCCTCCCTCCCAACTTTCAAATACCTCCTGAAAGCCCACTTCTTCCATCAGGCCTTCCTAAGTTTGTCATGAGTGATACTGCATCCTTTCCCCCTCACTCAGAATCTAATTTTTGTAACTAAGTGAAGCACATGAGCCTGCAACTTCTCAACCTTATGAAAGTATACTTGTCTTTCCTGATGTTCACCTCTCCCTCATATTTCCCTCCCTTGTTTCTCAGATTGTAAGCCCCTTAGGGGTAGAGACCTGTCTCTGACTGTGGATTGTACAGTGCCCGGTATATTGCTTGTGCTATATAAATAATAATAATAATAATAATTAAAAATTAATAAATACTAAATAATTAATAATAAATACCCAAACATGGATGGCCTGGATGTTCACTGGAATTTGGTCAAATCAGAAAAAAAGATTATCTTTTAACAAAAAAAGGAAATAATATCAGCTTGCACAAAATAGCTCAGTTTTATCTGTCCAGCCACTTCTTCAATGGATGAATTTGGCTAAATATGTATTATGAGGGTTTTGTATAACATCTTATATAAATATTATGTTCAGTTCCTTGCATTTCTTGGGAGTCTGGTAGTGGTTTCTCACTGCTTGTTAGTCAAATGCAGAGTTATATAACATAGGACTCTAAAATAAAGACATTAACATTTAATTTACTCAGAGGCTTTTGAATATTTATACAAATTTTAATTCTGTATAAATATTCAAAATTCAGGAGAATTTATTCTATTTAAGATAGCATAAGATGACATTGCAACATAAGGAGTATATAAAGATCTTTTAAAAATGCAAAACATTTTCAGACAGAAAATTCTGCCTGGATTTGTAAGTAGCCCACAAATGTTGCACAAATAGCTACAAAAAAGCATGTGTGTATAAATGTCCTCTCAGCCCTCTCTCTGTTGCATCAGGTCAGGTGGGTTTCCCAGAGAGGAGGGTGTGAATCTTCTTCCTGGGTAGCCACTGGCAGTCTTTGTTGCTTGTTTGAGTGAATAAAATGAAGAGGCCGGTGTGGCTTTGATTTTTTCATCCCACCTGCAACGCACAAGGTGGCTCACATAAGAGGTGGGTACGTTCGAGTACCTGGCTGTGTCTTGTACCACTCAGGCAGGACCAGGATTTATGGCACTGCTGGTGTATAGACCCCCAGGTAATATGGGGGGATTTGGGGCCAAGTTCATGGAGCAGGTGTCAGTGTTGCTGTTGGAGTGTCCCAGGATGCTTTTTCTGGGGGACTTTGAGTATTTTCAGGCATGATGCTAATCCCAGTTTAACCACATTTGAACATTTCTTATGTATATTGCAGGGCTGCATAGGGCACCAATGCAGCCCTGCAACATGCATAAGAAATGCTCAAGTGTGGTTAAACTGGGGTTAGCATCATGTCTGAAAAGACCCCTGACTGTGCACGGCAGTGACAGCTCTACAGGGTATGGCTTCTGAGTTCCTGGATACGATAGCATATCTGGGTTTTACCCAAAGCATCCAGGAGAGCACCCAAAGTGCTGACTGGATGCTTGACTTCATTTTTGGGCTGGGTTTTCCTGTTTCGAATGTTCAAGTCACCCCCATTGGGTAGTCCAACCATCACATCATGTGTTTCAGTGCAGGTGCTGCCCTACCTGGTCAACAGCACTGTAGCTGATCAGTTGTTGCAGAGAACTTGGGTATAATTTTCAACCACGCTCTGTCCATGAAAGCCCAGTTGTCAGACATGGGTCAGAAATGCTTTTTTCAGTTACACAATTTGCATATTTATCCCAGGCTGATCTTATTTATTTATTTATTTATTCCATTTATATGCCGCCCCCTATGCCTATGGCATCTCAGGGAAGCTTCCAACATAAAATAAACAATTTATCACAGTATGAAAATATAAAAAAACCTACACAAATATTATTAAAACAATGTTAAAATCCCCATAAAGAAATTTAGCCCACCCTCCCCTCCCTGCTTATGAAGTCCTCAGAGAACAGCTATGTCTTACAGGCCTGATGAAAGGCCAGGAGACTTGGGGCCAGTCGTGCTTCCTCTGGGAGGGAGTTCCACATCCAGGGCACAGTCACTGAGAACGCCCTTTCCATTGTAGCCCCCTGCTTTACGTGAGGGACCTCCAAGAAGGCGCCCCCGGTGGACCAGAGAGTCCGTTCTGAGTAACGGAGGGTGAGGTGGCCCCTGAGGTATCCAGGTCCAAGACCGTACAGGGCCTTATAAATCAAAGTCAACACCTTGAACCTGGCTTGGCACGTTACAGGCAGTCAGTGCAGCGCACGGAGTACCGGTGTTATGTGCTCTCATCGGCCTGTCCATGTTAGGAGACAGGCCACTGCATTCTGCACTAGCTGCCATCTCCGGGCCAGCATCAAGGGAAGCCCCACGTAGAGCATGTTACAGTAGTCCAGCCTCAAGGTGATGAAGTCATGGATCAAAGTGGCCAGGTCAGGTCTGGAGATATACGTGCACAGCCTCCGCACCAGATACAGCTGGCGGAAACCCGCCTTCACCACCCCATCCACCTGCTGATCTAGACGGAGACCTGCATCCAATAATACCCCCAGACTCCGAACCTGCTGAGCCATGGAGGGGCACACCCCCTCCACCAGAGGGGGCACCCCCGCCCGGCCTACCACCATCACCTCCATCTTATCAGGATTGAGCCTCAGTCTGCTTTGCCATAGCTAACTCGCCATGGCCTCCAAACACTGAGATAGCACAGAGACAGCAGAGCCTGGGTCGGCTGAAAAAGAGAGGTAAGGCTGGGTATCATCAGCGTATCATTGGCAACGCACACCAAACCCTCTCACAATCTCCCCCAAGGGCTGCATATATACATTAAACAATAAAGGAGACAAGATTGAACCTTGCGGAACACCACAATCCAGGGCCCAGGGGCTAGATGTTTCTGCTCCCAAGACAACCCGCTGGGTCCTCCCCGAGAGGAATGACTGGAACCAACCAAGGTGGTCCCAGGTCACACAACGATCTCAACAGCAGCCCATGGTACACTGTATCAAATGCGACCGAGAGATCTAACAGGACCAGTAATGTTGAACGTCCTGCATCCATCTCCTGGCAGAGATCATCCACCAAGGCCACCAACGCCGTCTCTGTACCATGGCCGGGCCGATACCTTTGCAGACGCTATCTTGCCACTGTCGCCTATGCCCTGGTGACTACAAGGCTTGATTTTCGTAATTCCCTCTTCTACAGGCTACCAGCAGTGTTCATCCACCACTTGCAGCTTGTTCAGAATGTGGCAGCTGCTTACGGGCTTGGACAGCCATGATCATATTACGCCCACCTTGTGTTCTCTACACTGGCTGTCTGTGGAGCTATGGATTGAGTTTAAGATTGTGCTTCTGGTTTTTAGGGCCCTGGACAGGTTAGGGCCTGGCTATATGGGAGACCTGCTTCTGGAGTCTCACGCCTATGGGTATCTGCACTCAGGAACCACCTGCTGTTTGGGGGTTCTGTCATTGTGCCTTGAGTTAGTGGGTGATCGGACTTTTGCTGTGGCAGGCTCCATTTGAAAGTTCATCTCGATTCCTCCTTCAAAAAGCACCTGAAAACATATTTATTTTCTAGGTGCTTTTATGATCCACTGCTGGCTCCCTTAATTACACTCAGTCCTCCCTTTTTCCTTCCCCTACCTTAAAGTATTTTATTACTGTTTTCAATTGTTTTATACTTTTATATTATTTTCTGTGAAGTGCTCCAAGTGCCATGCAAGGCACGGGGGGGGGGGGGGGGGGGAGTGCACTATAAAATTATATTAATTATTTATTATTATTAATAATAAAATAGTACTAACAATAACAATGTTTTATTATTATTATTATTATTATTATAATAATAATAAATATAACTTTAGCCTATAACTGCTTTCTCCTAGGTTCTTATCTCCCTCTATTGTGCCACCACTTGGTCTAAAGTGTACTATTGTAAAATGAACTGGCTGTTGCTTATGAGTTTATTTATTTATTTATTTATTTGGTAGATTTTTATACCGCCCCATCCTGCACAGCAGCTCGGGGCGGTTTACAAAATAAAATCCATTTAAAACATTTAAAATACAATTATAAAACATATCAATAAAACAGGGTGGTATAAAAATAAATATACAGGTGGGGGATTAAAAATCACCCCCCCCCCCCCCCCAAAGGCCTGGGCAAACAGCCAGGTCTTACAGTTCCGCCGAAATGTCAAAAGGCTTGGGGCCAGGCGAGCTTCCTCCGGAAGGGAGTTCCACAGCCGCGGCCCTACCACCGAGAATGCCCGCTCCATCGTGGCCCCCCGCTTAACACGGGGGACCTCCAGGAGGGCACCCCCGGCAGACCGCAGGAGTCGTTCCGGGGCGCGAAGGGCGAGGCGGTCCCTAAGGTAAGAGGGGCCAAGGCCGTATAGGGCTTTATAGATCATTACTAGGACCTTGAACCTGGCCCGGCACACTATCGGCAGCCAGTGCAGCGCTCGGAGCACCGGTGTAATGTGCTCCCGGCGACCCGTCCCCGTAAGAAGACGGGCCGCCGCATTCTGCACCAGCTGCAGCCTCCGGGCCAGGAACAAGGGAAGCCCCACGTAGAGCGCGTTACAGTAGTCGAGTCGCGAGGTGACGAAGGCATGGATGAGGGAGGCCAGGTCCGGGCCAGAGACATACGGACGCAGCCTACGTACCAGATAAAGCTGGCGGAAGGCAGCCTTAGCGACTGCCTCCACCTGCTGCTCCAGCCGCAGGCCTGCGTCCAATATGACCCCCAGACTCCGGACCTGCTGAGCTACAGGGGGGCAAACCCCCCCAATCAGGGGGGCCACCACCCCCTTCGCCCTCCCCACCACCATTACCTCCGTCTTATCTGGGTTGAGCTTCAGTCTGCTCCGTCGCATCCAATCCGCCACGGCCTCCAAACATTGGGATAGCACCGAGACAGCAGGGTCTGGGTCGGTAGAAAACGAGAGGTACAGCTGAGTATCATCAGCATACTGGTGACATCGCACCCCGAACCCTCTCACGACCTCCCCCAAGGGCTGCATATAGATGTTAAATAATAATGGAGACAAGATCGATCCCTGCGGAACGCCACACGGTAAGGCGCGGGGGCTCGATGTTTCTTCCCCCAACACCACCCGTTGGCTCCTCCCCGAGAGGAATGAACGGAACCATTCAAGAACAGTCCCGTCCAGACCCCCCCGGTCACGCAGTCGTCTCAACAGCAGCCCATGGTCCACGGTGTCAAAAGCGGCCGAGAGATCGAGCAGGATGAGAAATGTCGAACATCCCGCATCCATCTCCCGGCGGAGGTCGTCCACCAAGGCCACCAACGCCGTCTCGGTGCCATAGCCGGGGCGGAACCCAGATTGAAACGGGTCAAGGAGCCCGATATTATCTAGATGACCCTGGAGCTGGAGCGCCACTGCCCGCTCAATAACCTTCCCTAAAAAGGGAAGGTTAGAGACAGGTCGGTAGCTGGCGAGCGCGTCTACGTCCAACGATGGTTTTTTCAGCAGGGGGCGCACCACAGCCTCTTTTAAGCAAGGCGACAACCTCCCCTGCCGAAGGGACGCATTCACCACCCTCGCCAGCACCGTCCCCAATGTCTCCCCGGAAGCTTTTACCAACCAGGACGGGCATGGATCTAGTTGACAACACGTGGCCCTCACAGACCCCAGGATCTCCACCACATCGGCTGACGTCACTTCCTGAAACTCGCCCCATAAAGATGGACCAGACGGACCCTCCGCCCCCCCGCTCTCTTCTCCTACTGCTATCAACCCAGCGTCGAAATAGGAGTTCCTTCCTATTAGATAGTATCTTGTCACAGATGATGACTCAGGTGATGGCATTCTAGTTTAAATTCAGCCACAGCTACCAAATTAAGTGTAAAGTTTATTTCATTCATTCAGATGGAAGAAGGCCTTCATTTTCTTTTCTTTTTCTTTTCTGCTTTTCCAGAAGCCAGCATGTTTGCCCACATAGAACACTGGTATCTAAGACTAACTCTTTTTAGCTTCAGTATGATAACTATAAAGTTATTTTACATAAAGACTGTTTAACACTCACTAGCAGCTACTGACTGCAACAGGATCCAGGTTCTAACACTGACTCAAACTATCAAATCCTAACTGTTGCTGAGAACTTGCACTGTTCACATTAGTTTCTCTCTTTAGAAGAGCACATACACTGCACTCTGGCACTGAGCTTTTTAACCGTCACAGTGAGCTCCACTGGTAGAGAAATTTCCAACTACCATACTGAAATTCTGGCAGTGAACTTCTTTACTATGGCTGTGCTGAGGCCCTGGAAGCTTCTGGCCATAAGGTTCCAATTCCCACTAGGGAACTGTAGCTTATTCTTGTCACAAATCAGCTGAATTATCAGTTGAGATCTAAGGTGTGATAAAAAGTCAAGAAGTTGGAATTACTCTCAAGTGAACAGTAAAATAATCCAACAAATTTTCCAAAGTGTAAAAGGGGACTGACAAAATAGATTAGCTACAATTTTCAAACTGATAAGTATTACAAAGGCAAGGACACAAAATATGCAGAGGCATGCTCAGATGTGCACTTGACCCAAGATGAAACATAGGTCTATTAGAATGTACAAAGAGAAATATCTCTGGAGACAAACTTTGACAGTGGCCATGAAATGCAGAGCACTTCCAACAGGCGAACAATCAGAATATCAGTATCCAAAATAGTCTTTACATTATTAAACAAAAACAAAAAAGACAACAACAAACAAGCAAGCAAACATCTTTTCAGCCTATTTATTTATTCAGAGAGCAGATCATGGAGACATGATCTAGTGGTAATGACGGGCTTTACCCTGATATCTTCTGGAAGACAAAGTGCATTATGTAAAGAATGTCTACCAAATTCTTGGATTGCATTGGTGACAAGTTACTACTTCTTTTGACTCAACTTTCATTTATTCAGGACATGACACTTAGTCCTAGTCCACAAACAACACATACTACTTCTTTTAGAAAGTTGAAGAAGGCACAAAAGGGTCAGATATCTTGGCCTTGGTTCTAGTCAATAGGCAAGACTTGATGATTGATGTGAAGGCAGGGGGATCTTTGTGGGGAAGTGACTGTGTAATATTAGAATTCATGATCCTAGAGAGAGGCAAGGGGGAAAACAGCTTAACAAGGACTTGAACATCAAAAAAGCTTTTTCATAACCTCAGAGCAATACTGGGTGAGATCCCATGATTAGATCACCTAAAGGTGAAAGACTCCTGGAAGGCTTGGATGTTCTAAAAGAGAGAGAGAGAGAGAGAGAGAGAGAGAGAGAGAGAGAGAGAGAGAGAGAGAGGGAGAGAGAGAGAGAGATACTGAAGACTCTCCAAAAAAATCTCCAGTGAAAAAGGAAAAAAGGAGACATCCTAAGAAACCAATTTGGCTGCACAAGGAGCTTACCAATGAAATAAAAATTAGGGCTGAAATGAGTAACAAAATTACTTGTGTGTAATTTTGCCATATCAGGAACTGGAATCTATTTCCCAGCCATTTTCCAATACCGATATTGTTTCTCAGTTCTCACAATACCGCGAGATACTGTCCCGATTTACTGACTTTCCATTTACTGTTTACTGCATACCATTCATTTACCGCTTACTGCATTGCCAAAGGTACCATTTTACTTCAAGTTTTCTGTCTGCCATTGTTTCTGCATTTCCGGGCCAATCACTGTGCAAATAACTCACCGCTTAACTGCCCCCCCCCCACCTGCCCAAACACTGTTTTAAAAAGCAGTGTCTACATCCCAGTGCCTTCAATCAGAATTGTTGCATGTTGTTCCCTTTGATTTGCCCAATCTGCAACTGGATTACAGATGTGTAAGGGAATCTTCATAACAGCCAATGAGTGACATGTATAAGGGGAAACAGAGTGCAGAGAAGATAGGAAATATGCAGTGTTGTGTTAATATTACCTCTCGAGATTTGAAATTGACAACAAAGCAGTAAATGGAAAAGTAGTAAATGGGATCCTGGTAAGCAAATTATTGGTAAAAAAAGAAACAAAATGTCCATCGACACATTTCCAAGTGCTGATAGGTTCTCAATTAGACCAAGACAGTATCAGGTACTGGGATTTCAATGGGAATTTCTGTTTTTGCAAAATATCGTTTTAGCCCTACTAATAAGACTCAAAAGGAAGGCTATAAGAAATGGAAAGAGGGACAGGTTACCAAGGAATGAGTACAGTTGAGGGGCTCAAACTTGTAGTGATAGTGTCAGACCCAGATTTTTATTTCGGGTACTGGAATATAAGAAAACTCAGTAGCTATAGCAGATTTAGTAATTTGAATTTCTCTATACTGGTAATGGAAATTTGATGTGGAGGCTACTCTTTTGTAATGTGTCTCTGTATTATGTTTTTTGTATTGACATTTACTCTGTTCTGCTCATTTATTGTGTACTAACTTGATAGGATAATCTTTGATTACAATGGCCTATGGCTAAATAATAAATAATAATAATAATAATAATAAATAATAATAATGATCGTGTCAGTAAGACAAAGGGAAAACATGAGCTAATGTTGTCAAGGGATGGTTAGGAATTTTATGAAGAAAAATTCCCACACAGGTAGGTAGGTTCAACTGAAAATCATTCCCTTAGACCTCTACCACACAGAAAATTAATACAGAGTCAGAAGTTTTAAAAGAAATGAATTTTACCAACAAGGATGATTTTGATCACACAATCAGTCAGGTAATAGAAAAAAACTTGAAGCAAAAGATAAATTGGATGCACAAAGAAATAGATGAGCAACAAAGGGTAAAAACAGAAGTGATGGCTGTTCAGTGGTGGCCTGACCCAGGACAGAAAGCTAAAGCAGACATGGGGTCTGATCCCAAGCTCTGTGGATCCCCCATGCATGCATGCATGCAGTTTCCGCATGGCACTATGTGCCAGCAATGGCATTGCACGCTAGGGATGTGCAAACAGATCACGGTTAGGTCATTCAGTCGTTCGGTTCGGAAGCCGAGTTTGGGTTCGGTCATTCGGTCTGGGGACCAGGTTCGGGTTCGGTGGCATTCGGTTCGGGCAGTCGGAAATCGGTTTCGGTTTCAGTCTAGGTATTGTGTGGTCCTGTGATCGCATCAGAAACTTAAAACTGGAAATTCGAGTGCGTGCAGAGCTTGTGTGGTGAGAGACCATGTGTGTTGTGGCTGGCTGGCTGTTTGGTTTTGTTTGGTGTGTTTTGGCTATGTTGGACTGTGTGTTGGTTTGACTGTGTTGGTTTGACTGGTTGGTTGGTATGGGTGACTGTTTGTTGTTTGGGGAAAAAAATGAAGAGGAGGATTAATCGGGCCTGGGGGAAGGCCAAGGTGGCAGAGCCGGTGGAGCAGGAGGAAGAG
Source organism: Sphenodon punctatus (assembly GCA_003113815.1). Classification (NCBI taxonomy): domain Eukaryota; kingdom Metazoa; phylum Chordata; class Lepidosauria; order Sphenodontia; family Sphenodontidae; genus Sphenodon; species Sphenodon punctatus. The sequence goes on along the minus strand of QEPC01008323.1, from coordinate 166,411 downwards.
GTTCCTGCCACTGTACCTTTGTTGGTGGAGGTCGGCTCCTCAGCAGAGGAGCAAGAGGGCACAGGAGGTGCTACCAGGTTTGTAAACTTTTACTTTGAGGCCAAGAAGAGTACTATCCTTTAGGGAGAGCTCACTGGTGCACGGGTTGATGCGTGGATGGTGGGCACTGGCAGTCAGGCAAAAACAGTGGGCATCAGCAGGTGGCAGTGGATGTCTGCCACAGAGAGAGAGGGCGTGGGGGGATCTTCCAGCAGTCAGGCATGAGCCAAAGGAAGCACCCACCCAAACACGTGCCAGCCATCCCTAGCAATGGTCTCCAGTTGCCATTGCCATCCCTAGCACCCCAAGGAGGGCAGGATTTGCATGTGCCAGCAAGGGTCTTTCCAGTTGCCATCGCTACTAGCACCCCAAGGAGGGCAGGATTTGCACGTGCCAGCCAGGGTCTTTTGGATTTGCACGTGCCAGCCAGGGTCACCATCTCCCGTTGCCATCCCTAACACCCCAAGAAGGGAGGATTAGAGGCATCATCATAAATGCATGATATTACTTAGGTGTTGTTTATCTGTTCCTGTTTCAGAGAGGGTGAGGAGGATGAGGAATTCAATGCCGGTGCTAGGCACAGGAAACCAAGGCGGAGGTCGCCAGTATCACCCTGAGACAGTGGGAGGACAAGGTCCATTGTCTAGCAGTGGTATGAGAAGGGTGACATTGATGAAAGGTGGATTGATAGCTGTCTGAACAACCATACTGAAAGAGAGCCCCTCAATGGCTCATCATCAAAGGCCATTTTTAGACAAGATGTGCCCACCCACCTCCTCCCATCCCCCATGGACCCGGGCACCCGTCTGAAGGCACTGTGGATGGAGGCATGCTCCCGTGACCCATGCACAGCCCACCTATTTATTTATTACCTCACCCCCTCCTGCCTCAGGCAATTTTGTGTAGCTTACAGTTAGTAAAATATATATTAAAAAAACAAGGACATAAAATCCCAATCAAACACTCCTTCATCCCCCTCCCCACACACACACACCTGTCTCCTCCTCCTCCAAATGCCTGGTAGATCAACCAGGTTTTGCACTGCCACTGGAAGGTGAGTAGATCTGGGAAGAGGCAAATCTCCACTGGAAGGGAGTTCCACAGCAATGGACCAGCCACTGAGAACTCCCTCTTCATGGTGGCCATCTGTCTACAATATGGGACCTCCAGGAGGGTACTCTCAGCTGACCGCGGAGGCCAGTCCAAGGCCCAGGGGATGAGACAATCCCTCAGATAAGTGGGACACAAACCATTTAGGGTTTTATAGGTTAACACCAGCACCATGAATCAGGCCCGGAATACTACTGGCAACCAATGCAGTGTGCAAAGTATCACAGTAACATGTTCATATCAGCCTGTCCCTGTCAGGAGATGGACTGCCACATTCTGCACTAGCTGCAACCTTGGGTATTTTCAGAAGTGACGGGGCCTGTATTGGCCCCGTCATGGAATCACCCTTTGATCCCCCACCGGGATCAAACCAGCACATCCAACAGATGTGCTGGCTGATCCTGGTGGGGAATTGGGGAGGGAGCGGGGCCGCCCCACACCACGCTCCCTCTCCACTCGCCCTCTGGGGAGACGGGCGGGCGCTGCAGCCAATGCAGCCACAGCTCCCGCCTGAATTAACCATGGTCCACAATCCTATTCCAGATTCCAGGCCGAGGTAGCCGTCCGGACGGGACGGGCCCCTTCATCACAGCGGCGAATCGCATTCACCACGCGATCGGGGCTGGCCCGGTCGGTTCTGCCGATCACATGGTGAATGTGATTCCCCGCCGTGATTGACGGGGGTGAACATCTGGGGGGGGAACTTCTGTTCTTTGCTCACTATGTGGGTATTCAGTGTGGTTGAGCATGGGATCATAACGTCTGAAAATACCCCTTCAGACCATCACCATGGGCAGCCCCAAATCAAATCAAATATTTATTTAAGTAGCCATAGGCCATAGTATTCGTACTTGTTCATACTAACACATAGACATAAGGAAAAACACAGAAAACGAGCAATCTAAAATAACAATAATTTAAAAACAAAACAAGAGAACTTAAGATACATAAAAGAGTACAATGGGCAGCCCCATGTTGAGGGCATTACAGTAGTCTAGTATCGAGTTGATGGAGGCATGCATGATGGTGGCAAGATCAAAATTAGAAATATAAAGGTCAGAACCTCCTCACCAGATGCAGTTGGTACCACCTGACTATCCAAGTGCAGCTGCGGATCCAGGAGCACCCCCAGGCTCTGGACCTGTGTAAATGGGGAAGAGGGCATACACCATCTATAATAGGAGTCCACCCAACCCTCAGATCACTGACCCTGCTCACCACCATCACCTCTGTCTTATTGGGATTCAGCTTCAACCGACTCACTCTCATTCAATTACCCAAAGCTGCCAAGCACCGAGAAGGCACTGAGACTACTGGACCTGGGTCAGATGAAAACAAGTGGCAGAGCTGGGTGTCATCAGCATATTGATGACACCATACCCCAAACCCCCACACGACCTCACCCAGAGGCTGCATGTACACGTTGAACAGGAGGGGGGACAAAATAGAACCCTGCAGGACCCCACACAGGAGGTCCTGGGGAGACCATAAACAATCCCCCAACACCACCCACTGAGATCTCCCAGCCAGGAAAGAAACAGAACTACAGAAGCACAGTTCTGTCCACCCAACCTATGTCCAATACATGAGTCACCAGCACCTCATGATCAACAGTATAAAATGCCACTGACAGATCTAATACAATCAATAAAGTTAAACTACCCTTATCCAGCTCTAGGCGGAGGTTGTTGACCAAGGTCACAAGTGGAATCTCAGTGCCAGACTGTGATGGGTCTAGAAAACCAACAACATCCTGGTGTGCCTGGAGCTGCAAAGCCACCATATGTTCAATAGCCTTCCCTAAAAAAGGGAGGTGAGAGAAAGGTTGATAGCTGGCTGAAGAATCAATGTCAAGTGATGGTTTCTTGAGTAGAGGCTGATCCAAGGCCTCCTTAAGGGTGTCTGGCACCCTGCTGTCCCATAGAGAGGCATTGATTACCCCAGCCAGCAATGGCCCCAAAGTCTTCCAACTGGACTGCACCAGCCAGGAGGAGCATGGATCCAATTCACAAGTTGTGGCTCTAACCACCCCAGGACATCCCTTGCATCATCAGGTGTCATCAATTGAAACTAATCCCATAATACCATACCAGATGGGGCCTTCATAATCTCTGACTCTGTCACTGTCTCTAAATAGGCGACACCAAAGCCATGGTAAATGCGAGCAATTTTATCTGCAAAATAATCCACAAACATGTCACAGCTGGCACTGGAGGACTCCAGTTCCAGGTGAAGAAAGGCGAGACTGACCAAGCCTCTCATCACCCAGAAAAGCTCTGCCAGATGTGATTTTGTGGATGCTATGATGGCTGCAAAGAACCTTTTTTTTGCAGCCTGCACAACCATGGCATAGGCCTTCAAATGGGCTCTGTGCCACAATTGGTCATCCTCCGTTCAAGTCCTACGCCACCGTCACTCTAACCTCACGCTTCACCCGCCCAAGATCCTCCATAAATCACAGGCACCTGTGCTGCCACTGCTCAGGGAGAAGACACCTGGAGGCCACCATATCGATAGCCAGTCTTGTGGGAGGCATCCAGTGGGTTCCCACAGGGAACTGTCCTGGGTCAGGTGCTATTCAACATCTTTATTAATGACTTGGCTGAAGGAGTGAAGGGAATACTTATCAAGTTTTCAGGAGACACAAAACTCCGGGTAGCTAATATCTTGGAAGACAGAAGAAGAATTTAAAACAATCTCAAAAAGTTGGAAATCTGTGTTGAAATTAATAAAACTGAAGTCAGATGAAATGAATGTAATGTTCTGCATTTATAGAAGAAAAACCTAGTGGCCAAGAATTAGATGTGGGATACCTGTTTTGGCAGCAGCACACATGAAGAGAATCTATGGATTGTGGTTGATTACAGACGACATGGGTGCAGCCACACAAGCTGTAGGGGCCCGATCCCCACGCGGTCCCATGGCAGGCAGTCGTCATGGCCACACTGCTGGGCACATGCAGGGAGCTGGCCAGACAGTTGCCCTGCCCTATGAAGTGTTGCATGAGTTGCCCTACCCTGGACAACCTTACCCAAGTTGGGGTAAGGCTGCTCCATGGCACGTTCTCAGAATTTCTGAGGACACATTGCGGAGCAAGCAGCTTGCCCTGCTCCAGGGCAGGGGGAGCCCCTGCATTGTATGGCTTGTTTTCCCAAGGCGGTGTAAGGCTAGCTAAAGCATGGTAGCCTCCCCAGCCTATCTCATCTGGCTGCACCCCATGAGTCAGCAATGTGATGCAGCTCCAAAAAAAGGTTAATGCATTTTTAGACTGCAATAACAGAAGAATTGTCTCCAAGAGTGTTAACTAATGCAACACTGGCCTGCTTGGCCCCTTCTGGCCCGCTTGGGCCAGTGCCAAACCTCAGCCATCTGCTTCAGGCCACCAGATATGGACCCGGTTCAAACCCCAGGGTGCTTGGAGGTCAGGCCATAAACTTGGGCCCAGAATGAACTGTGTCCATGGTCCAGTTCTGTGAGTCACCCCTGTGTTCCAGAGTGGGCCAAATCAGGCAGGCATGTCTGGTTTTGTGCCCGCCCAACCCAGCGTGTGTGGTCCATCATGGGGGGGGGGGGCAGAGCATCAGCCACAGCGTGGGGGTAGAGCTGGTCAGCTGTGCATCGCTCCCTGTCCCTATCCCCAGTTGAGTCAGGCCACGGGGACTTGTGTTCCCACCACCAGAGCTTTCCCGGCCAGGGGTAGCCCTCCCCCACCCCGGGAAGGATGACATCTGTCCGTCACATTAGTTAATACCCCTAGTCAGCGGAGGTAATGATTCCACTCTATTCAGCACTGGTGAGACCTCACATTGAGTATTGTGTCCAATTTTGGGCACCCCATTTTAAGAAGGACATTGACAAATTAAGTTGGTTTGAAGAAGGGCAACAAGAGAATGATAAGGGTTTGGAAAGGAAGTCTCATGAGTCAAGGCTGAAGGAACTGCGTACGTTTAGTATAACAAAGAGAAGATTTAGGGGGGATGTGATAGCATTTTTCAAATATTTGAAGTGCACATTCAGAAATCTAAACCAAGTGGTAAGTGATAGAATGGTTTCAACAAACCTACACTGAGCAAATACAATGCTGTGCAATCAGCTGAATGGGACTCATATTTGTTGCCTTATATCAGCATTGCAACTGCATATACATTACAGAGCTTACAAATGAATTTGTGATTAATTTATGGGTGCAAACATGATTTTGATTATGTTCATGGCAGTGTGTAAAATCGATATGGAAATTAGTGTATATGCAAAATTGGGCAAACATACATAATGGCAACATTTTCAAAAGGTGGGTCTTACTGGCTTGTAGTTTTTATAAATATTAGTCAATTTTTTGCTACCAATTTGCATTTTGTTTCTCTGTCACACACACATTATTTTTTGTTTGTTTTTTTGCTTCTAGGCAATAATTTCCCTTTTCATTTCACAACCCATGTTTTTTAAGAACTTGGGTACTCTAACCTCTTTTATTTCCTACCCACCACACAAAACACTCTACAGCAGGTTTGCTCAGTGCTGTAATTGAGGAAATCTTACATGTCCTTAAGATTAGGCTATCACATCAATAAATCATTTTCTTCCACCCTCTCAAGCCTGCATTACATTTGTTTCTGGTTGTCTTACATACCTGTTTGCATGGCTCTTCAGAATGAGCATCAGTTTCTATAACAGTGGGAAAATATCAAGAGAGAGGAAATGTATTGGTATTTAATAATGTATGCAAATTGTAGTTATTGCCAATAAAATTCCACTAAAATCTTTACACCTCTAATGTAATTCAGAGTATATTCTTTGAAATACTTTCATAACTTGTAGTGTTGACCCGTTGTGCTAATAAATACCATAATGTTCAGAATGTTAGCTGCAATAGTACACAACCCTGTCCCACAGATGGAAATCAAATTTGTCACCAAGACAACTAATCTCCTTATAAATAGAGATTTGAAATGTAAAATATTATTGGCGGAAGTACTCCATGGAGACATCACAATGAAATGGAGATATTGACATAGTTCTTTTACAGTAGGTAACAAAGGGAACATTCACTGAAAAATATAAGCTCTTCAGATTAAAAATCGGGGTAAAATTATTTGAAGGAAAACTAAGACAAGATAGAAAGAAATAATCATAGGAAAAATGTTTCTTATTTTTTACAATTAGTGGAGATTAGGAATGTGCGAACAGAATGCGGTTCAGATGTTCGGTCGTTTGGTTCAAAACCCGAGTTTGGGTTCGGCTGTTCACTTCGGCGGTGTTCGGTTCAGCCGAACTCGGCCGAACATCCAAAAATAATGCTATCGATACCAAAATCGATACTGAATTCAAAGATTTTTTGGGGGTATCAGTATGATTTGGTCCTGGGACCACCCCTGGTGCCAGGAAGTCTGCCCTCAACTGCCTCTCCCTTCCAGTCATGTTTTTCCTGCCCAAAGTCATGTTTTTCCCGACCCCAAACTCATCCAAACTCACCCGAACATGACCGAACTGTTCGGCCATTTTCGAGTTCGGTTCAGACATTCTGTTCTGACGTCTGAACAGACCGAGTTCAGGCCAAACTCCGAACAGTGTTCGCACATCCCTAGTGGTGATTGACTTTAGAGGTGTGCAATTTTGTATCTTGTTATTAATTACAAAAATGAATGGAGCCCCATTTGTTTTCATAACTAAGGTAACAAAGACAAATTAATAAGCAAACATTTGTTTGAATTTATTCGGGTTTGGTTTTATTTTATTAAAAATAATTTTAAAAAATGAAAAAGCCACTGTGCACGTGCATAATGGTAGCCAGGACCATTCTGTGTATGTACGTCCTTTTTCAGAAAAGACACCGATGCTGCTGATGCCATTTTGGAAAAGAGCCGCAAATGCGCAGAATGGCCACAGTGACCATTTTGCGCATGCACGGGGATTTTTCATTTGTTTTTAATAAAAGAAAATGAAAAAATAAACAAAACGATAGGGTCTTTTGCAAACAAAAAACCCCCAAACAAACAAATTTTGGGGAACAAAAACTAGAATGAAAACTAATTATGTGCCTGATGCAAACCCCTCTTTGACTTCTCATTTCACTGAAGGCTATTCTAAAGGGGTACACATAAAAAAGCAAACTACATCACAAGCAATGTGGTGGAGATGTATAATTAGCACAAATAATAACCAGTTCATGACTATCAGTTCTGTACTGTCCCAATTTTGGTGGAGACACTCTCATTGTGGACCACGATCCTTGAAGCAGATCCCCCTGCAGCTCCTTATTAGCTTTGCCTTGACAGTCCCCATCCCATTGTCACTGCACCATGGAATGAAGCAAGAATACAATCTTTCAGTTTAAAATACCACATTCTTTATTTTAACTGCAACATGCCAATCTTTGGGGAGGGGGTACAAACCTTTTCCTCATAATCAACCTGGTCTAGTGGTACATAACAATTAAGGTTAGGAGGCCTTGAGGTATGGCCCAGGTTCCACCTCCCTTGCACATAGCCAAACAAGTCTAACCCCCACTTGACCCAAGACACCTGGCTTGGAATGTAGGGATAGGGGGTGTTCTTGTTGAGGGTCCCATGAACAGAGGAATGTGATCTGGCATGCACCTCCAGTCCTTCAGGTTATATGTCTGCACCCACCTTAGTCCCTGTGAAGGATTGAGTACTGGACCACCCCCTTGCCCTTGTGCTACGCTCTTCCCCATCTCAGAAGGAGATGACTCATTATTCTTGCCTGTATACTTCCTGAAAATCCTAACTACTCACTGGATCATTGCCATGGGAACCCCCAGCTTATCTTGGCTGGTTCCCCCTCCCACTCCCAGCTGGAGACATAAAACTTGCTCAAGTTTCTCCTTTAACTTCCCCAGGTTGAATACACCACCTGGGTTCTCAGTGCATCTCCATGCCCACTTCTCAAGTATCCAGGTCTACAAAACCAGGGTGCCGGGAAACATTGCAAATACCTCCAACAGGTCCTGCTTAATACTATGGATCAGCTCAACACCCTTCGTTCAGGGCAAGTTGTTCTCCACCAGGTGTAGGACTAGCACATCAGGGGGAGAGTGGCCTACTGCACTGTACAGTGCAGGCCTGAGTTCCTCTCAGAGTATGCCCTCTTGCCTGTCCAAACTAACTCAGCCTAGTCACTCAGGCCTAACTGGGTCCCAAACATGACCTTCCCAGTCTTTTTAGTTCCCAGTGAAACAGGCTATGACCAACGATCCAGAGTAGCCACCTCTGGTTATCCCTGCTAGTCTCTAATAGTATGAAAAGACAACATAGTTTACACACTGCTACCCTGGCATGGCCTGAATTGCCCCTCTAAGTTCCTGGGTAAACCTCTCTAACATAAGATCTAACGTTCTTGACTTCCACCACCCCAGGTCATGAATTTTTCTGTCGCTGACTCCTAAGACTGACGCTGTACTAGCTGCACCAATCCAGAAGCAGGTGATCCAAAATTTCCTAGGGGGACCTGGAGGTGACACAGGCACTTCTGGCATATGTCTATAAACTGATAGTGAGTGAGGAAGACCCCATTGGCACATAATAACAGTGATCCCAGGTAAATGGGGCACAGAGACAAATATGACATCACTGCCTGTACTGGGCAGAGCTCTGGGTCAGCTGCATGATACAACTTGGTCGCTGTCACTCTTCCCCTCTGGTTAGTCTTCAAGTATCTGATCTTAATGAGGTTACCCATCATAAATGACACATCTCCTACCTCCCAAGCATGCTCTGAATGATCCCTTCCTAAGTCAGGGACAAGTTGACCTACCTGCAATTCTCCGCAAAATGTGATCTCAAATGCTGTTCCAAAATGGTGACTTTGCAGCTACCCCTACAGACATAGCCCCATGCTCTAACTAGCTTAAGCAATAGGGGTGGAGTCCACACATTCATACATCAGCTGATGGGACCAACTGTCAATCACCAACTGAAGGTAAAACCCACGGTCAGGGGGCAGCTGTCCTGCCAACCTGCTAATTAGTTAAGGGCCGCCAACCTACTGTGCCCAGTGCCAACCCTTCAGTCTATGAGCGCTAGATATGTTGCATATATTGCTTACAAGATTTTATACTTGTTTTTGTTTCTTGTTATGTATTTGTCTTGTTTGATTTATTTGTTATTTATGGATCATGGCATCACCCAGTATCTGAATAAATTACATTTACTTTATAATCCCAGCATATGACTCCAACCAGGGCATCTCTGTGTCCCTTGAGCCCTGTTAAGTCAAAAATTCCAAAGCCCCCACTCTTTTCCAGAACATGCCCATTATCAGAACATGGGCCACTCCAAGTTTCTCATAAATTCCAATCAGAGGTCAGGTGCATGAACATGCAAGCACAAACTTGGCTGTCCTCTGCCTAAAAGCCTCATCATAGCACAGCCAGTCACACACACACCCACCCACACACACCCATATCATATGCCCTTTGAACTATATCACTGTACTTAAACAAATTGGACCAACCAGGTTCATGGGGAGAGCAGGGGAAGGGGGTTTCCTATCTGGTAGTTAGCCACCAAATGTTTACTCACTTCTTCCATGGGGTTGATTGTTGGTTCCGGACAGGGTACTCGGAACTTCGGAACTCGATCCAAGTACCTGGAAGGTCTATTTGGTGCAACCCTAAGCATACCCCAAGTGGAAAACTCCATTTACCAGCTTAAAACAAACTTGTATCTTTTGAGTCTTTACACAGCAGTTAGCTCTTTCATAGTGTGAAGTTTCAATTTTGTTATTTTACTTGCAAGTTTGTGTTGAAAAAAATTATCCTATTAAGTTGAAAGGGTCATTTCAACCCCACCATTAGTTACTATGACTGCTGGCTATTGAAATGCAGACAAGCTCCTGATCGCTTCCAATAGCCCCAGGATTTTGACATGTAGACAAGCTGTCTACCTGTGAGTTATCATCTACTTTATCTTTGTCTGCTTATGAATGGAGAGAGCAATGAACATTGGGATATTAATACTTGTTAACAGCTAGATTTTATCTTGTTTGCATATGAGTGTGCTGTCTCTGACACTGGGAGTTGTAGTAACCCCACTAACTTTTGTGTCAGACATGCATTTCTGTACCAAACACATAAAAAAAATTGGTAAACTGTAATCATATTTATATTTTTCAACTGTGATGTAATTGAGGTATATCATACCCCATTTTGATACAGAAGGTTTTTAAAAATCAGAGCAGGGTTAAGATCTTTGTCCACACAGAGATCCACACAGTCTATAGATTCCATACTCATAAATGCAGATGAGAAACAGAGCTCATAACCTTTGAAACTAAAAAACCAGACTCCTACATCTGAAAAAATAGCACATAAAACATATTCTTTAGCATTCAGAGGCAATGGAGAATCTTTGTTAGTTGTCAGTAGTATTAAAGTTTATGGTTTCCCTGTAGGGTAGATAGAAGAATTTAAAGATAAGATATTTTGGGGTCTTCTCCCTATTCCTATAAACAGTTAAGTAGATCTATTAAACAAAGGACAGAAAACATGTGCAAGATCAGCAAGCATACCGTCTACTGGGCAGGTCTGTGCAGAAGAGTCAGATGGCATTGCAAACCTGCATTTAATAAGGGTTTATGAGAGACTAACTGCAATTCTCAGGTTAAGAACAGTGGTTTACAGAGCTGTGCTGATGCAGTTCATGAAGGTCACACTCACTCTCCCTGCATAGGAACACTCATGATGGACCTGAAGTTTCTATTACTTGTCTTTGTTGTTTCAGGAGATATTTTGGGGTCTTCTCCCTATTCCTATTATATGCTCCCTTCCCTCAGACTGCATATAGCAAGCAACCACTGGTCCCTTTGTGCTGATGCTTTTTGGAATATTGAACAATCTGCAAAGGACCTCCATGAGGTAAGAAATAGGGGTGTGCAGAGGAAAAAAATTGTTTTTGTTATTAAAATTGTACTTATTTTCTCCCCTTGCCCCCCATTATTTATTTTCATTTTCATTATTTATTTTCATTTTTGTTATTTCAGTTATTTTTCTGTAATTTCTGCTTTTAATATTGGGTTTTTTTGAGTAATTTCCGGTATATCAGTAATTACTGGAAATTACAGAAAAATAATGAAAATAACAAAAACAATTTTTTTATTAGAATAATGAAAATGACTAGGGATGTGCGAGCAGAACCGAATTCGGAAATTCGGTTCAGTTTGGTTCAAAAATCGAGTTCGGTTCAGAAGTTCGGTTCGGTTAACCGAACTAGTCGAGTTCGGTCAAATTCCGAACTTCCAGACCGAGTTCGTACATTCAAAACCGGTGTTAAAAGCTGTTTTTGGCCTTCTGAACTGGTTTGGATTCAACCGAGCAGTTCAGTCGAATTCAAGTTTGATTCGGAAGTTCGGTTCAGTCAACCGAACTAGTTAAGTTCGGTACGAACTCCGAACTTCCGAACCATATTCGCACATCCCTAAAAATGACATGCACACCCCTGGTAAGAAGCACAAGGCCTACCCAAAGAAGCAGGTCCTCGGCTTTAGCGATGTGTCCTGTGAACCACTAGCAAAGAATGAACCAAAATCCTTAGTCACAGTGGAATGGCTGGAAACCCCCCAAGGTTTTGCAGAACATTCTAGGGAGTGTAAAGCTCCCCACCCCCTAGAGCATATGAGGCTTCCAGGTTGATAAACTAAAAATTATAGAGCACTGTTACCTTTGACTCAATGTAGCAAGTTTGGCAATATGAGATGAGACATTTCCCTTCTTTAGACAGTCGTCCAGGAGATGAATCACCAGGCAGCAGCCTATTTCCAGTCAGTCTGACCTGGCATTACTGGGAGGGATACAGAGCTGCTGATTGGGATTGCCTTCATTGTTCCCATTTATGATTTTTATTGGTTCCACTCCTCTCCAGGTAGCTACATAAGAGGGTTGCAGCCCTGAAATTGGACTGCGGTAGATGTGGTGGTCCTAACCCCCAATTGAATTGAGCTGTGATCCTGTTGATCCTGTCTGCCAAACCAGTTATGTAGGAGAAGCAGCTTGGAGGCAGGGGAAGATCTAATCCAGCTTGGCACCTCCCCGTCTGGGTAGGACGACTTGCATGTGCTGTGGCAATGCCCTTTTTATGATGCAGAAAGGATGATCCAACTGCGTCCTTTTGTTAGCTGACTACAAGGTTGGCCTGTACAGCTGTTGACTGTTTGACTTTTACAGCAGAAGTCAGGCTCAGCCATGTTTGCACTAGGAAGCTTCCTTGTAGCTATGGGGAAAAGGAGAAAGGAGCTGGTCAGTAAAACATAAGAAAATGGGATGCCCACAGTATTTTTGGTTACTTGTATTCCTATTCCTTGAGTTATGTTGTACAATTAGATTGTTTCTCTCCTGTGTTTATAAGTTTTAATCATTTTTATTATTTTTGGAGTACGTGATTACAATCTTTGCTTTGGCCTGGAGCCGTAAAATACACAAAACAAACAAACAAACAAACAAAATAAAACTCACTAACTAGTCCCAAAGACATTTGGTCTGAGGGGGCCTTTCCCTTATCCAAAAGCAGTGGGGAAGAGATACATGGTGCTTTTCTGATTCCCAGCTGGATCCCAGTCACTCCTTTTTTATACTTTAGTGAAGCCCATTAGGCCAATAAAATATCTTTTTGAGTGGAATTATTTCTAGAAAATGCTAGACAAGGAGAAAGATATGTAGGCTGCATCACTACCCCTGTAGAAAATGAAGTTAGTCTGAGAATTCTTATGAGAACAGCAATCATTTGTCAAGAGAAATAGTATAATGGAGGTTCCTTAGAGTTTGATGTTCACAGAAGTGAATATAAGGAAATAAAAAATGAAATAAAAATGGTAATATTAGCATTATGGGGACTCCTTTAGTGAATTGTTGTTATAGGACATATGAACTTCAACCTGCAGGATTTCTCTCAGTGGCTTCAAATGCCCGGTGGAACAACCAGGTTTTACATTCATGCCTGAAGGAGGGGAGATTCAGGAAGGTTTTAGGGAAGGTTATTGAACAGTTGGTGGTCCAGCAGCTCCAGGGGCATGTGGACCACATCAGCTTTGTTGCTCCTTCACAGTCTGGCTTCCGTCCGGGGTATGTCACTGAGACTGTGCTTATGTGTCTTGGTCGATGATCTCTACCAGGAGTTGGACCGAGGTCAGTCCACTCTTGATTTTAGTTGATCTGTCATCGGCTTTTGACACAGTTGACCATGAGACATTGGTGACTCACCTGTGGGATTGTATTTGAGTGGACAGAACTGTTCTCAAATGGTTATGCTCTTTCCTGGCTGGAAGAACTCAGCATGTGGTAGTGGCGGATTCTACATCATCCCCCTGGGGTCTCACGTGTGAAGTTCCGCAGAGAACTATTTTGTCCCCTCTCCTGTTCAACGTTTACATGCAGCCTTTGGGCGAGATCATGAGAGGGTTTAGTTGGGTGTCAACAATATGCTGATGACACCCAGATTTACCTCTCATTTTCATCTGAGCCAGGCCCAGCAGTCTCAGCATTTACCCAGTGTCTGATTGCGGTGGGGGATTGGATGAAGGCGAGCCATCTGAAGCTGAATCCCAACAAAGATGGAGGTGAAGTTGGTGGGAAGGGGCAAGGGAGTGGAGGTTCCAGCCATTGATGGGGTGCGCCCCTCCTTGGTCTCTCAGGTTCAGAGCCTGGGAGTACTCCTTGATTCACAGCTCTGCCTTGATGCCCAGGTGGCAGGTGTGGAGAGGAGTGTGTTTTGTAAGTTAAACCTGGTTCATCGTCTTCAGCCTTCTATCTCATGCTCTGATCTGGCCACCGTCATCCATGCATTCATCATGTTGAGATTTGACTACTGCAATACTCCCTATGTGGGAGGGAGCGGGGGGTGAAGATATTGATTAAGCAACGGAGGAGTGGGGTGGGTCCTGTGCTTTCTGTTGTGGGGAATTTTGGGTGTTGGGGTGTGGTGTTGGGAGTTGCTGACCTCCCTCTGGTGGCAGGAGAGGGAGGTTAGGGGGTGGTGTGGAGGGGAACCCCTAGTGTGAGCAGGGGAAATCCTCCGGGGGGGGGGAGGGTTGCCCGCCGGTGGCAGAGACGGGTAGGGGGGGTTTATGGGGGGTTCCCCTCGCCGGCCTGTCGGGGCAGCCTATGGAGGGTGGGTGTCTAACGGGGTTCTCTGAGGAGGGGAGGGGTTCCGCAGCTATCGGGGTTGTTACGGGTCAGGGGAGATATGGTCCCATGGGGAGGTGTGTTCCATCAGCGAAGAGGGAGCGGTGCCTTGTGCCCATTCCCCTCTCGAACCCCCATGCAGGTGGGTTGTGGGTTGAGGCCCAGGAGACCCCAGGCCTTGGTTTGGTGCTGCTGAACGCGAGGTCGGTTGTCAATAAGTCATCTACCATCCGGGAGTTAATCCCGGAGTGGGACGCCGACCTCGTGTGTATTACAGAGACCTGGCTGGACAATGAATCGGGTCCTATTTTGGCTGATCTTGTTCCGGCTGGGTTCTCTGTGCAGCATCAGCCTCGGCTGGAGGGACGGGGGGGCGGTGTAGCCATTGTTATCAAGGATGCGTTGTCTTTTAGGAGATATCCTGTGCAGGCTCCACCAGGTGTTGATTGTCTCCATCTTGTGTTGGATTTGGCCGGGGATAGATTAGGGGTGCTGCTGGTGTACCGTGCACCCAACTGCCCGGCGGCATCCCTACATGCTCTTGCTGATTTGGTGTCAGATGTGATCCTCCGGACCCCTAGATTGGTGGTCCTGGGGGACTTTAATATCCACACTGACACCGATCTTGGAGGAGCGAGGCATGAGTTCATGGCCTCCATGACAACCATGGGCCTGTCCCAAATCATCTGTGGCCACACACATGAGGAGGGACATACACTGGATTTGGTTTTCTTCAGGGTGTAGGACCTTTTAGATCGGTCCGACTGTTTAGATCGGTCCTAGAAATGGTGTAGGACCTTTTAGATCGGTCCGCCCCTGCAGGCTTATGGAACCAGATCAGTTCCAGAATGCTCTGGGGGAGTTTCCCCTGGACCTTGACACCCGCTCGGTCGATGATCTTGTAGTCTTCTGGAACATCTTGTTGGCTGAGACCATTGACAGTGTGGCTCCCAGGCGTCCGCTGCCCTCCCGAGTCTCGTGCAGGTCTCCTTGATTTACTGAGGGCCTGTGGTGTTTGAAGCGGGAGAGCAGGTAGTTAGAGTGATGGTGGCGCCGGACTCACGACCAATATGATTGATCGCAGCATAAGAGCAGTTTAAAGGCCTATGCTGTGGCAGTGCAGGCTGCAAAGAAGCAGTTATTTGCTGCTCTTATTGCATCTGCAAAGTCACGTCCAGCGGAGCTTTTCCGGGTGGTGAAAGGGTTGGTCAGTCCTGCCTGCACCTGGAGCAATCCAGTAACCCCTGTGACTGGGTTATTCAGTACTTTGTAGATAAGATCACTCGCATCCGCTATGATTTTGGCACCACAGTTATTGCAGAGGATCATCTTGGGGCTATGGATGCCCCGTCCTGTCCCGTGGGATCAGTTTCAGATGGTGGTGCCTGCTGATGTGGAGTCCTTGCTGGGATCTGTTCATGCAACTACTTGTGAACAAGTGAAATGAGAGGGCAAGAAGGCAGGAGGGGAAAAAAAATCCTCAGTCTGGGATCATTTTAAGCCAGTATGGGCAGATGATCCCAGAGTGGTGCAGTGCATGCTGTGCAAGAAGGTGGTGAATCACGGGCAGGTGCTTGCCAACCTTGGCACAAATGCAATGGCCATGCACCTCAAGGCATGCCATAGTGCTCTGTTGCAGAGTGGGAAGACAGGGGAAGTGGATGCCAGTGGGTTCCAAAATCCAGCAGCCAGTCACCTGGCTCATTCAGCAGGCCAGCGTCCTGCACCAACTGCTGCTGCCTCTACCAGCAGGAGGAGTATGGGGGCAGAAAAACAGCAGGAGCCTCCCCAGCAGCCCCGTCAGTCCACCATGGAGGGGATGGGACGGGGTGATGTGTCGAGGCCATTGGCAGGGCGCCCTGGCACAGGCTTCCAGGAGAAAGGCAAGTGCCTGGTGGCCGAGATGATTGCCCAGGATGGCCAGTCCTTGTCCATTGTGGAAGACAAGGGCTTCCAGCGGCTGATTGGGTTCCTGGCCCCCAACTTTAAGCTGCCTTCCTGCTCCACCCTGAGTCTGACTGTGGTCCCACAGTTCTATAGGGCTTTGAAGGAGCGGGTGAGGGAGCTGCTGGCAGGGGCTGGGGGTGCAACGGTCCACTTTATGACGGACCTGTGGTCCGCCAGAAACGCCCAGCATGCGTACCTGGTGGTGATGGCACACTGGTGGCAGGACGCAGAGGCATCGCTAGGCAGTGGCAGGAGGGGACCTGAAGCAGCGTATAGGTGGGCCCTGCTTCAGGCCCAAGTTATGGACAGCTCCCACACCACGAGGAACCTCGAGGCAGCCTTGGCCTCCATGGTGAGGGAGTGGCTCACGCCAGGCACAGCCTTCACCAAGGGGTGTGTGGTCACAGACAACACGGCAAATATCCTTAAGGCAGTCCATGACGTGGGCTTCACGAGCATCCGTTGCGCCGCACACACCCTCCACCTGGTGGTGAAGGACGCTCTGGGCTTGGGGGAGAAGGGGATTGGGCCAGGCACCCTTAGCTCCCTGGTCAACCGGGGGAGGAAGCTTGCGGGCTTCTTCAACCGCAGCATGAAGGACAGTGAGCTCCTCCAGGAGAAGCAGGCCGAGCAAGGGTCCCGGGTGTACAACAGGGAGGAATGGGAGATTATTTCCCAAACTGTCTTTGTCCTGAGACCATCCTGGGTGTCACAGACAGATTGAGCAGCTCCACTGCGACTGTCAGCCAAGTGACCCCACTGGTGCATAGTCTCCGCAGCAGTATGGATGAGATTCTGGGGGCGGGGGGCAGGATCGTGGCCTTCAGGGCAGGAGAATATCGAATGAGGCGATTGACCTTGCTCAGAAGTAGAAGGCGGGCCGGGCCTGAGTGCACGCTTCGACGAGCTTCTGGGTCGGGATGATTATGTCCTGGCAACCATGTTTGACCCCAGGATCAAGGGCAGCATGGCCCGCGAGACTGCGGTCTATGGCCTCCGGAAGGTTATGCTGGTCCAGAAGGTCAGGCAGGCAGAGCGGGCCATGCAGCGGGATGCCCCTGGGGATGGTGGGAGCGGGGGCAGCGACCCCTTNGGGGGGGGGGGGGTGTAGCCATTGTTATCAAGGATGCATTGTCTTTTAGGAGATATCCGGTGCAGTCTCCACCAGGTGTTGAGTGTCTCCATCTTGTGTTAGATTTGGTCGGGGATAGATTAGGGGTGCTGCTGGTGTACCGCGCACCCAACTGCCCGGTGGCATCCCTACATGTTCTTGCTGATCTGGTGTCAGATGTGATCCTCCGAACCCCCAGATTGGTGGTCCTGGGGGACTTTAATATCCACACTGACACCGATCTTGGAGGAGCGAGGCATGAGTTCATGGCCTCCATGACAACCATGGGCCTGTCCCAAATCATCTGTGGCCACACACATGAGGAGGGACATACACTGGATTTGGTTTTCTTCAGGGTGTAGGACCTTTTAGATCGGTCCGACTGTTTAGATCGGTCCTAGAAATGGTGTAGGACCTTTTAGATCGGTCCGCCCCTGCAGGCTTATGGAACCAGATCAGTTCCAGAATGCTCTGGGGGAGTTTCCCCTGGACCTTGACACCCGCTCGGTCGATGATCTTGTAGTCTTCTGGAACATCTTGTTGGCTGAGACCATTGACAGTGTGGCTCCCAGGCGTCCGCTGCCCTCCCGAGTCTCGTGCAGGTCTCCTTGATTTACTGAGGGCCTGTGGTGTTTGAAGCGGGAGAGCAGGTAGTTAGAGTGATGGTGGCGCCGGACTCACGACCAATATGATTGATCGCAGCATAAGAGCAGTTTAAAGGCCTATGCTGTGGCAGTGCAGGCTGCAAAGAAGCAGTTATTTGCTGCTCTTATTGCATCTGCAAAGTCACGTCCAGCGGAGCTTTTCCGGGTGGTGAAAGGGTTGGTCAGTCCTGCCTGCACCTGGAGCAATCCAGTAACCCCTGTGACTGGGTTATTCAGTACTTTGTAGATAAGATCACTCGCATCCGCTATGATTTTGGCACCACAGTTATTGCAGAGGATCATCTTGGGGCTATGGATGCCCCGTCCTGTCCCGTGGGATCAGTTTCAGATGGTGGTGCCTGCTGATGTGGAGTCCTTGCTGGGATCTGTTCATGCAACTACTTGTGAACAAGTGAAATGAGAGGGCAAGAAGGCAGGAGGGGAAAAAAAATCCTCAGTCTGGGATCATTTTAAGCCAGTATGGGCAGATGATCCCAGAGTGGTGCAGTGCATGCTGTGCAAGAAGGTGGTGAATCACGGGCAGGTGCTTGCCAACCTTGGCACAAATGCAATGGCCATGCACCTCAAGGCATGCCATAGTGCTCTGTTGCAGAGTGGGAAGACAGGGGAAGTGGATGCCAGTGGGTTCCAAAATCCAGCAGCCAGTCACCTGGCTCATTCAGCAGGCCAGCGTCCTGCACCAACTGCTGCTGCCTCTACCAGCAGGAGGAGTATGGGGGCAGAAAAACAGCAGGAGCCTCCCCAGCAGCCCCGTCAGTCCACCATGGAGGGGATGGGACGGGGTGATGTGTCGAGGCCATTGGCAGGGCGCCCTGGCACAGGCTTCCAGGAGAAAGGCAAGTGCCTGGTGGCCGAGATGATTGCCCAGGATGGCCAGTCCTTGTCCATTGTGGAAGACAAGGGCTTCCAGCGGCTGATTGGGTTCCTGGCCCCCAACTTTAAGCTGCCTTCCTGCTCCACCCTGAGTCTGACTGTGGTCCCACAGTTCTATAGGGCTTTGAAGGAGCGGGTGAGGGAGCTGCTGGCAGGGGCTGGGGGTGCAACGGTCCACTTTATGACGGACCTGTGGTCCGCCAGAAACGCCCAGCATGCGTACCTGGTGGTGATGGCACACTGGTGGCAGGACGCAGAGGCATCGCTAGGCAGTGGCAGGAGGGGACCTGAAGCAGCGTATAGGTGGGCCCTGCTTCAGGCCCAAGTTATGGACAGCTCCCACACCACGAGGAACCTCGAGGCAGCCTTGGCCTCCATGGTGAGGGAGTGGCTCACGCCAGGCACAGCCTTCACCAAGGGGTGTGTGGTCACAGACAACACGGCAAATATCCTTAAGGCAGTCCATGACGTGGGCTTCACGAGCATCCGTTGCGCCGCACACACCCTCCACCTGGTGGTGAAGGACGCTCTGGGCTTGGGGGAGAAGGGGATTGGGCCAGGCACCCTTAGCTCCCTGGTCAACCGGGGGAGGAAGCTTGCGGGCTTCTTCAACCGCAGCATGAAGGACAGTGAGCTCCTCCAGGAGAAGCAGGCCGAGCAAGGGTCCCGGGTGTACAACAGGGAGGAATGGGAGATTATTTCCCAAACTGTCTTTGTCCTGAGACCATCCTGGGTGTCACAGACAGATTGAGCAGCTCCACTGCGACTGTCAGCCAAGTGACCCCACTGGTGCATAGTCTCCGCAGCAGTATGGATGAGATTCTGGGGGCGGGGGGCAGGATCGTGGCCTTCAGGGCAGGAGAATATCGAATGAGGCGATTGACCTTGCTCAGAAGTAGAAGGCGGGCCGGGCCTGAGTGCACGCTTCGACGAGCTTCTGGGTCGGGATGATTATGTCCTGGCAACCATGTTTGACCCCAGGATCAAGGGCAGCATGGCCCGCGAGACTGCGGTCTATGGCCTCCGGAAGGTTATGCTGGTCCAGAAGGTCAGGCAGGCAGAGCGGGCCATGCAGCGGGATGCCCCTGGGGATGGTGGGAGCGGGGGCAGCGACCCCTTCCAGCCATCTGGGTCTATCCCTGCCCCCAGCCCTAGCGGAAGCAGCAGCAGCAGGACACCTACTGCCAGAAGCTCCTCATCTGTGCAGTCCATCCTGGGGCACATAACAAAAGGGCAAACAGAGTGGCTGAGGGCAGTGGGCCAGGTGGTGCCCACCCAGAGCTACCAGAGGGAGTATGATGGCGCCTCAGCAGCAGTTATGGATGGGCGAACACGGTTTGGAAGTTTGGAGTTCGACCCGAACTCAGCCTGTTCGGACGACCAAACATGAACATGAACACGAATGTGAACATACCGAACAAACCGAACACTGAACGGCGAAATGGCCAAACAGTTTGGTCAGTTCGGATCGCGTTTGGGTGAGTTCAGGTGGCAAAAAAAGGTTCACTGGAAGGTCAAACATGACAGGGAGGTGTAGTCAGTCACTGAGGAGCAGACTTGCATGCAACAGGGGTGGAGAGGCTTGCAAGAAACGAAACTAATTATCTGCCTCTCCCCTTCCCAACACCTTCTGAGCTAGTCACTGTTCCTGAACAGCAGGCGCTAAGTAGGATTTTTAGATTGCTTTAAGTTTAATTTCAGTTTTGTACTGAAATGAAACTTAAACCTTAAGCTGTAACATTGTGTTATGCATTTCACTGTACAGACTCATTGAGTAGGTATGTATTTCACTACAGACTCCTCTTCTGTTTGTGATTCCCCCATCCCATATATATGGGATGTATATATATCCATATATCTCCATATATATGGGATATATATATATATGGATATGGGATAGATAGATAGATAGATAGATAGATAGATAGATAGTAGAGAGTTGTAGGAGTTAGCTTAGTGATAGAGATAGCATTAGTGATTTAATTTTAGTATTTGTAGGAGTAGGTATGTGTATTTATTAGATAATCCATTTAGTTCATAGCATTTAGAATAGTTAATAGCAGTTAGATTTAGTGTAGATAGATAGATATAATATTAGATTAAAAAAATAAATTAAAAACCCCATATAAAAACAAAAATACAAATAAAAAACAAAAGAAAACCATATAAAACCCAATCAAAAACCAAAAAACAATATAAAAAACAAAAACCCACCCATAACAACATTTCCTGAATGGCAAAACGGCCGAACCGAACAGCCTAACCGAACGGCTGAACAGAACGACCGAACAGAACAGCCGAACCCAAACTCAGTGAACTAGCCAAACTGCCGAACCGAACGGACGAACCAAATGCAGCCGAACCGAACGGACGAACCGAACGCGGATGAACCAAACGGCTGAACCCGAACCGCGATCTGTTCGCCCAGCCCTAGCAGCAGTGGAGACATATCTGGAGGAGGAGCCATGCATAGATCCCAGCAGCAATCCCTTGGCCTACTGGGCCGGCAAGGCCAATGTGTGACTGGTCCTGTCCAAAGTGATCAAGGGTATCCTGTCCTGCCCACCAACCAGCATCCCCAGTGAGAGGGTGTTCTCTATCGCAGGGGACATATGCGCCCCACACCGACTGAGACTGGGGGCCAAGTTGGTGGAGCAGTTGCTCTTTCTGAAGGTGAACCTTCCGCTGCTGGGATTCCCTGAGCTGCCCCTGGACAAGGAGTGATGGTGCAGTGGCACACGCCATCTCATGCTAGGGGAAGTCTTGGGACAGGGCTCCTCCTCCACAATCTGGGGTATCTCTACTACTCCTGTGCTGCTGAGGTGCTGTCCCTCCCTCCCTGTGCCTGGCACCTGCCCCGCCTCTCTCTCTCTCTCTCTCTCTCTCTCATACTAGACGACCTCGGCCACCTTATCTGACTGACCTCAGGATGCAGGGTGGCATTGGGAAACAAACTGTAAGCCTGGCAGCCGGCCTCTAGCTAGTGACACGATCTCGGCCTGCCTATGTGACGCTGACTGGCTCTTGCTCTCTCGCCCTGAACAGTCTTTGCTAGCCTATCTGATTGGCATTGCCCTGCTGCCAATGTCCCAGCCTGCCTGCCCTTCTGACTATCATGCAACGCTGTCTGTCTGCCCGCCCTGCTTTCTACCAAGCTCAGAGCATACATCAGTCCTGCCTCCCATGCCAAGGTGCCTGTCTTCCCACTCAGGTTGTCTAGCTAAAAGCCTGCCCAGTGCCCAAGCCCGCCTGCCCTACTGCCTCTTATGCCATGCTTCCTGCCTGCCCACCCATGTTGCGAAGCTCGAACCCTTCTTCGGTCAGCCTTACTGCCGCTCATGCCATGCCATCTGACTGCCTGCCTGCCCCAGCAACCAATGTCTGCTGCTGCTAGTGAAACTGGAACTACTTATTACACTGCATGACAAGAAGCAGCCACTCGAGTGCCAGGACCTACCATCAGGATCCCGGGGCAAAGTTAGAGGCAGGGAAGGCTGTGGCCAAAACCAAGAAGCTGCCAATCCATCCCCGGGACCCACCGTGATGAGTCTGGGGCCATCATTCATCGCACACTGCGCTGTCATTCCACCGCACCAAGAAGCAGCCACTCCATCCCCGGGACCCACCGTGATGGGTCTGGGGCCATCATTCATCGCACACTGCGCTGTCATTCCACCGCACCAAGAAGCAGTCACTCCAGTCCCGGGACCCACTACCAGGGTCCCGGGGTCAAGTTACAGGCAGGGAGGGATGTGGCCAAGATCCAGAAGCTGCCACTCCATCCCCAGGACCCACCGTGATGGATCTGGGGCCATCATTCATCGTACACTGCGCTGTCATTCCACCACACCAAGAAGCAGCCACTCCTGCCCCAGGACCCACCACCAGGGTCCCAGGGCCAAGTTACAGGCAGGGAGGGCTGTGGTCAAGATCCAGAAGCTGCCACTCCATCCCCTGGACCCACCGTGATGGGTCTAGGGCCATCATTCATCGCACACTGCTATTTCATTCCACCGCACCAAGAAGCAGCCACTCCAGCCCTGGGACCCACCACCAGGGTTCCGGGGCCAAGTTACAGGCAGGGAGGACTGTAGCCAAGATCCAGAAGCTGCCACCTTAGCCCCGTGACCCTCCGTAATGGGTCTGGGGCCGTCATTCATCGCACAGGAATGTGGGAGAAGGGGGAACAGTACACCATATTCCCCTGCCTCAAAGATACCGGCCAAACCCCTGCAGTATGTTATCACACATGACACCGAACTCCTTGGGGGGTGATAGCAGGAGAGCTGCTCCTTGTTCCTCACCAACCACCACAAATTACTCTTTGGAAGGCAGTGCCATCTCTTGTCATTCTTCGGCTGCTTTATCCTGTGTTTTGTAGTTGTTTTCCCCACAAGACTCTTTGTGAGGCTGGAACCAAGACCAAAGGCTGCTGGATCCTCACACAACTTCTTATAAACCTCTCCAGCCAGCAGCCACCTGTCCCTGCCCATCCCCCTTACCCCTGTTCCCTCATAATTCTTAGCCTGGACCCCAATGCTCTTGGACGTTAGGGTGCTGATGGCTTCCATGCATGGGGACATCCATAAAGCATGTCACGCAAGGCGTGCAGATTAGCAAAGTCATGCCAATGGGTGACAATCGGGGTAAGGGGAATTGGTAACGTGAAATTATACCCATATGTTTGTGTCTGTCACATTTATGTAGTTTGTGGGTATTTAGTTAGGTGACGACTACTAGGTGTGGGTGGGAAGTTTTACTAGCCACACTGTCTCCGCTTATTCTCTCCACCCATATGCTGTCATTCTGCTCATGGAGATGGCTCCCCCAGGCCTTGACCTGTATGCTATCCGTGACAAGGGTTCTGTACCCCAGGTTGCCGCTAAGGTCAAAGCCTGCCTCAGTCTGCCTTCCTGCCTCCCATGCCAAGGTGCCTTTCTGCCTGCCCAGGTTGCTTCCAAAAGAGAGAGAGAGAGATAGAAATGAGAGAGAGAGAAAGTCGACCCACTGTTTGAAGGAGAGACAGATACGGTCCCACCCACGCTGCTTTCTGTCACCTACACCATATGGCCAGAGAGAGAAAGAGAGAGAGAGAGAGGCTCCCTGCTGGAATGAGAGATGTGGGTGAAGGTGAGAGAGGTGCATCCAGATCAAGCTGGAGAAACAGCAAGAGATCTCACCTGTGGTCATCCTCAATGCCCACATCAAACTAACAGCAAACATAGCAGAATGGGCTGGTGATAACACAAAACTTATTATAAGTGCCTGCCTGTGTACTTCCCTGTACCTGCTGACTGCTACTACCTGTCACATGATTTATCAAAGATTGAATGAAGTGTGCCCAGACCAAGCAAGTACTAATTCTAGGGACATCATTCAACACCCAAAGACTGTCATTCCACTGTATGTGAGTCAGTCATGCACGCCCATCACAGGAACCATCAGGAGATTGTGGGACCAATCATTCCGGTCACTGGGGGCTGTATTCCATTCCACTGCATCCAGAAGGCAGAATCCTGTTGCCCACATGCCAGCCCGCCCCACCACCAAAAGGCTACTTCTCCACACCCAACCGTGGATGCCCACTGAAGCTGCGCGATGGTATAAAACTCCCCTCCTACCACCCACTAACGGCACCTGCTCCCCACTGCCAAGGAGCCAGTTTCACTTTGTCTCTGTCACACACACACACACACACACACAAGCCCTGCACCTCCTAGGGTGCCGTCTGCAAGTTGAGACCCTGTGGCTGGCACATCTTTGGGTTAATAACTACGCTACATGGGGTGGCAGGTGTTGCTGGAAGGGATCGACAAGCTGTATGATTCTGCCACCTGTCAGTCAGAACTTCAGCACAAAAGGATAAAAAAAAATTGAACAGGTCAAACGAAGCTCATAACAAGAAATACTTTACAACTAATTTCATTATAACAATTTTAATAACATCAACAATGACAAAACAACAACAACAACATTAAATAAAACAAAAGCAAACATGGAAATGAAACTTATTAATAAACCTAAGAGTCTGTGGCTCTGCTGCCACCCGGCCTATCCCCCGGAAATTGGGATAAGGGCAGGAGAGGTAGGGGCACTGCACAGGACTGAGGGCCCTCGATCTCGTGCTCACTCACCACGCCATTTAGCACGGCGTGATCCAACCCCTCTTGCATCGCCCTATGCCACCTGGAGAGCACCTGGTGGTAGAGCTGCATGCGGCGGAGCTCAGCGGAGACATACTGGGCATATGCCCCCACCGTCTGCTGCTCCACCTGGATCGCCTGCAGCTCATCCACCAGGGCCTTCTCCAGGCTGGCAGAGGACAGCTGGACTGGCTCAACATGGGCCAGGGTGCACCGCTGCATCCTGTCCCGAAGGGCCTTGACCTCCGCATCCTCTGGGGGCTTGGGGGTCTCCACATCAGGGCTGGAGGGGGGGGAGGGGAAGGGCTTGTATGCCTCCTTTTCTGGGTTGCCTTCCCCCCCTTCTTCGGGCGCTGAGACTCCACGGGCGCCACTCCAGGCTCCTCCTCGCCTGCCTGCCTCACTTGCATATCATGCTACTGCTCTACA
Organism: Sphenodon punctatus; assembly: GCA_003113815.1. Taxonomy (NCBI): domain Eukaryota; kingdom Metazoa; phylum Chordata; class Lepidosauria; order Sphenodontia; family Sphenodontidae; genus Sphenodon; species Sphenodon punctatus. The sequence goes on along the minus strand of QEPC01008323.1, from coordinate 140,962 downwards.
TGGTTGATGAAGCCCGACATGGGGCAGTGGCCTCGACCGCTACCACCTCCTCCTCCTCCTCCACCTCGAGCGGCAAGTTGGCCCCCAGCCGGGGGATGAGCACCACAGCCTGAGCCTTGGCCTTCTTTATTTTTTTTAAAGTTTTTTTTTAAACACTCGCACCCAAAGTTACCCACAACACACACCAACCACCCAAACACAGCACAGCCAGAAGCAACACACTCAAATGCCAAAAATACACAAACCGAGCAGCCACTGAGTCAAACACATACCCACTCACCACACAGCTCTACACGCACACGAATTTCCGGTTTCCGGCGCGCCGCTTTCCGGATCTCGCGTAATTTTTACGACTGAACGGGCGAACCTGACAGCCAAACCGAACGGGTGAACCCATACTTGGCGAACCGCCCGAATGGCTGAACCCGAACGCACAAACTGAATGCAGCCGAACCAAACGGCCGAACCCGAACCGCGGTCTGTTCGCCCATCCCTACTGAGAATTTGGGGCTTGTTTCTGGAGGTGCAGTGGGATTGACCATGTTGGCATTGGCAATTTATTATTATTTATTTATTATAATTTTTTTATAAATATTTATTAGCTGCCCCCTCATGCCTACGGCATCCCGGGGCGGCTTACAACATAAAACAAAACAAAAAAAATACCCTAAAAAATCCATTTAAAAATACATTTTCCCCTTCAAATTTAAAATATCATAAAAATGTCTTTTAAATACCCCCCAACTACCCCATCCTCCGCACCTCCCCTCCAAAGGCCTGGGCAAACAGCCAGGTCTTACAGGCTTGACGAAATGCCAACAAACCTTGGGCCAGGTGGTTTTCCTCCCGAATGGAGTTCCAAAGCCACGGCCCGGCCACCAAGAACACCCTCTCCATTGTGCCCCCCCCCATTTTACACGGGGGACCTTCAGAAAGGCGCGCCCAGTGGACCGAAGGGATCGCTCTGAGGCGCAGAGGGTGAGGGGCCCAGACCATGCAGGGCTTTATAGATCAACATTAACACCTTGAATCTGGCTTGGTACACTATAGGCAGCCAGTACAGGTATTATGTGTTCCTGCCACCCCGTTCCTGTAAGGAGATGGGCCACCGCATTCTGCACCAGCTGCAGCCTCCAAACCAGAAACAAGGGAAGTCCCACGTAAAGTGCATTGCAATAGTCTAGCCTCAAGGTGATGAAGTCGTGAATTAGAGTGGCCAAGTCGGGCCTGCAGATGTTTGGGTGCAGCCTGCGTACCAGATACAGCTGATGGAAGATAGTCGTAGCCACCATCTCCACCTGCCGATCCAGACAGAGACCCGAGTCCAACACCACCCCCAGACTCCCAACCTGCTGGGCTACCGGAGGATGGACCCCCCCCTAGAAGGGGAGCCAGTACCTCCCTCGTCCTACCCACCACCATCACCTCCATCTTATCGGGATTAAGCTTCAGTCTGCTCTACCACATCCAATCCGCCACGGCCTCCAAACATTGGGAAAGTAATGAGACGGCAGGACCTGGGTCAGTTGAAACTTAGAGGTACAGCTGAGTATCATCAGCATATTGGTGACAATGTAGTGATATGGCATATAGCTATCCCCTGGCAGTTGTTAGAATTAATTGTTTTTGTTTTGATTTTGTGTGCTTCAGTGCTGTGAAAAAACCTGTTTGTGTGGCAAATGTGTAGTGGCTGGTGACTGGGGCGACTAGTAGTCACTTTGGCTAAGCTATGTAAACAAACCTGAATGACTGAAGTGTTTTACAGGACAAGACATGTCTTTTTATTACAAGGATTTTCAGTTTTTCTCCAATTGATTTCAATAGGAAAACTTCCCCATTAATTTCAATGGGAAATCTTTCCCATTGATTTCAATGGGGAAAGAACCAAGAACCAATAAACCAATAATACAGAGAGATCCAATAAACCGAGAACCGATAAAACTGAGAACTGAGAATTCACCAAAAGTCCTACCCCTACTCCCTACATTTCTGTGACTCCTTTTCTTTTTACATATTTCCTTAAAATATTCTTCTCTTTCCATTTTGCCTAGAGGGAAACTTCTCCAGCAGAATTTGGTTGAGTGACAAATTAGCACATGCTTCTTACACTTGTAAAGTATATTATTGTATCAGTAAGAGGTCTGATAGTTTCCCCATGACTGTTTTTCATGATTCATTGACTTTTATGGCTGTTTGGTAGTTCAAACCCCCTGTCGCTCTCACTTTGTGTAATACTACAATATCATTATTTCTTTTGACAGCAAGACTCAAGATCAGATACTTAAAGATGATTATGATAATTCTAATCTCTGAAAAAGACACTACTGATGTGTCAAGTCTTGGGAGACATGTCCCAAGCATCTTCTGTATTATCTGCCATGATTTTCAAAATACCTTGGAACCTGACTGTGATTTTGTCAACACTATTCAATTCTGGATTCTCTGAAGCAAACAGTTGTTTTGAATTAGAAAACCACGTACAATGTTTAATATGAATAACAAACAAACAACAGGGGCAACATTCTTTCAGAAACTTCTAGCTGTTTTATGTAATATTTTATTACTTTATGAAGGAAAATTGTGATTTTAATGGGAAAGATGCCCCCCCCCTCCCCTTCAAGTGGCAATTAAATTTTGATTTAGGAAATAAATGGTCCTACTTATTTCAAGTTTTGTTTTCTTTTCAGAATATCTGGCTCATCCACCTTTTTCTGTTCAAATGGATTTCCCTGGAGTTTGGTGCGTTTGATATTGTGGATGAAAATTTTATAAGGGACCCTGTGGAATTGAATTACAATATCCAAAGGAAGTTAACACAAAATGGATGACACAGAAGCATTTTGGGTAAAACATAATGCTTAATAGAAGCTAGGCCTCTGCCCTTTAGACAGAGAGCTATTTGCTCTCTGTATTCTGCTTTTAATAATAAGACCTTGGAAAGTGCTCCACACAGGCCTTAGACCTAGACACTGAGACTCCTTTCACCTGTGTTTTTCATAACAAATAGGTCAAGTAACCTTGCAGCTGGAAAGCCAAATTAACCTTGTTAGGTACCATATATTATAAACACTTAGGTTCATATCGTTTTGAGAAGAACCAGTTCAAATATGTAAACATTGTGTGTAATTGTCACGGGGGCCAGGGGGAATGAGAAAGGGAATCAGAATCCCGCCCTCCACAAGTATTGCTATCTCTCGAACCGACTGCCAGTCACATACCCGGGCTCTTGCTTGGAGGTGATCTATCGAAGTATAAATGCCTATCAGGATATTAGGTGGATCAAGAAGGCTCACTGAGGCTAGATCCTTATCATCATAGGGCACCAAGCGATTACGCGGAGCCACGGGCCTATTCCCAGGCACGCACCACTGATAACCCACACTTGCAAGGGACGGATAGGTAGTGCACAATTTAGTGGGGGGAAGGCAGGAAGGGGGACCCAGGCGCAAGGGGAAGGATGAGGGGGAGATGCTCGTGGAGGGAGGCGGAAGAGGGAATCCCAGGAAGGGGACCACATGTGCACTTACACTCTTTCTCCCCCACACACACACACAAGGGTTCAGGGGGGAAAAGGTTCCAACACTCACTCACACACTCTTGAATCAGTCAAGGTTGTCTTGCTCAATTCCACAAACACTTAGCTCGCTCAGGGGCTGGTCTCTCCACTTCAATCACTTTCGCCGACTGAACTGCGGCGCTGGTTTATCTGTCTGAGGCCCCGCCCCCCCGCATGCAACTGGAGGCACGCTGAATGGCATCTAGGGGTGTTGCCTCCTTCTCCTCGACTGGGCCCAGCCTCGATCTCCCGCTTGTTTGACGCAGTCGCAGGCAGCCGCCGCACAGGGGGTGGGGATCCCTGGCACTGCAGTGGGCCCCGAAGCTGGTGGGGACATGCCTGGTGGAGTTCCCAGGGGGGGGAGACAAAGATGAGGTGCTGCCCCAGGATCTGTGCCCCCACCAGGCACAGCCGCGGTGCAGGGCTCTGACAGTACCCTCCTGCTGAGGCCCCCACCCAGGGCCCAAGAAGTGTCGGGCATGTGGGGGTGCTGGAGGTGGAAGGCCCAGACCAGCCGGAGGAGCAGACACCCCTGACGCCGGCTCTCAGGAATGTTTGTTCAACTCGAAGTCAGCCCAGTCCACCAGGTATTGGAGGCAGCCATAGTGTAGACGGGAATCAAGGATGGCCCAAACTTTGTATTCTGGTCCTTCTGGGGAAACGCTCAAGGGAGTAGGGGGTTCCCTGGAATGGACCGTTGTGGTAGGGGTGGCCCGTTTCAGGTGGGATCCCTGGAACGTGGGGTGTAGTTGAAGATGAGGGGACAATTGGATGGTGTATGTTACCTCATTCACTCGTCTGAGTATAGGGTAGGGACCAATGCACCAAACGTCCAACTTCGCGGATGGGCATGAGGAAGGATAGTGTTGTCAACTGACCCAGACAAGGTCTCCAGGTGCCAAGGGGGGAGCCGCAGCTCGAGTCTTATCTGCAGCCTGTTTGTATCATTGGTGGGATTGGTCTAATGTCGCATTTGCCACATGTTAGGCCTCTCGGATTCGTTGAAGAAGGGCGCCAGCAGCAGGAACTTGTAGGGCAGGGTGGTCAGGGATCCCAATCTACGGGTGGTAACCGTAGGAGATGAAAAAGGGTGACTTGCCGATGGAAGCGTTTGGAGCGTTGTTCAAGGCAAATTCTGCAAGAGGTAACCATGCTTACCAGTCGTCTTGCAAATAATTTGTGTAGCAACAGTTGGTTGATACATTCGACCTGGCCATTGTCTTGGGAGTGATATGCTGTGGTTGGTTTAAGGGAGACTCTGAGGGCTGAGAAAAAGGCTTTCCAGAATCAAGAAACAAATTGTGTTCCCCGTCGCAATCACTGATGATCTCAAGGGGTCATCCGTGTAACTTTACTACATGTCATATAAAGAGAAGAGTAGTATGACGGGCTAATCATAGTCCTTTGCAAGCCACAAAATGAGCCATTTTGGTGAAATGGTCCACGGCCACTAATATGGTATTGTATGCCTTAGAGGGCAGAAGGTCCACAATAAAATTGAGTCCCACATTCTGCCACAGCCCTTGGGGGGTTGGCATGGCCCTTGGGGGGTTGGCAGCAGTTGGAGGAGCCCCTGAGGGGGTCTATGGGGAACCTTGGTCTGCTCACAAATGGTGCATTGGTCCACGTGTTGTTGTACGTCCCAAGCCAGGGAAGGCCACCAATATGTTCGTTGGATCATCTGGAGGGTCCGGTAGGGCCCTGGATGGCCTGCTAGTGGGGCCTCATGATGAGCCCACAGAATCTGGGGCTGGCATGAAGGAGGCACCACAATGCGGCCTTGTTTTTTCCATAATTTACCTTCCCAGGTGGTCGTGGGGTCTCGGATGTCCTTTTCCTCTGCCTTTCTGTCTTCTTGGAGCTGCCTCAGTTGGAGATAAGTTGTAGCAAAGACTTGAGCATTGAAGAGCGGGCCCTTTGGGGTCCTGGATACTTCTTGCTCATCATAATAGCGTGAGAGTGCATCAGCAAGGACGTTCAGCCTTCCTGGCCGATAGGAAATGGTGAAGGAAAACCTTGTGAATAACAGTGCCCATTGGGCATGTTGGGTGTTGGTGATCTGTGAATGGCGTCCTTCTCCTCCTGACTGGTCCCAGCCTCAATCTCCCGCTTGTTTGATGCAGCCGCAGGTGGCCACTGTGCGGGGGGATCCTTGGTGCCGCGGCGGGCCCCGCGGTCGGTGCGGACGTGCCTGCTAGAGTTACCAGGCGTGGCCCCGGTGCAGGGCTCTGACAGTAATGCAGTAACTTTCCATCATTGTATTACGTTGCCTTTTGATTGACAAGCCTGTACCTTTTGCCTGTACTGTAGCCTATAAAAACTTATGTATCCTGGGTGGAGACAGACCATCCTGTTTCCTTTCATGGAGACAGTGTTGCTCTCTCTCTCAGTGCTTTGAGATCAATAAAGACTCTGACAGATTCCACCAACAGTGTAAGTATAAATTTTTCCTCGACAATATGTAAAGTATTGCTTTCTACTATTTGTATGGTTATGTTGCATATCTCCGACCCTCACTGGTCTTCTTCAGATATTATCCATTTCTGTTCTATTTACACATCAAAATTGCATTTGGAAGGAACATTTATGGTGCTTTGAACAGTGCAGATCTGTTCTGAAGCCTTTAAAACATGAAAGAACAATAGGAATAACATAGCTGAGTGAGAGGTAGCCTAGCCTGAAATGTATCAATCAAGAAAGGGAAAACATACACTGAATAACGAGAAAACCTTCCCAATAGTTAAAGTGGTGATATTGAGGAATCTCCTTTCTCTGCATAGTATCATCACAGCCATCTTTTTCACTTTTTTCTTGCTACCTGGCTGTATCTTTCCTGGCTGTAAGTCTATCTCTTGGATATCAGCTCTTCTTCCAAAAGGAGTATGCAGGCTTTAGTCATAGGCCACTTTTACACGGACGCCACCCACCCACGAACACCCGGAAACACCCACCAGATGTGTGGGAGAGCATCCGTGTAAAAGTCCATGGGTGGGTGGGGACGCATGCCTGATCCACCCACCAACACCCGCCAACACCCTCCATGGGTGGGGATGGGTGTCCAACACCCGAGCGTCCGTGTAAAAGCAAAAACACCCACACCCACATGGACCAGACCTGCGGAGCCCAACAGCACTGGCACCATGGGTCACGCATGTGCCGTGACGCAGACACGCCTACGGGGGGGGACGTCTGACGTCCAGCCGAGAGCCCATAAAGGAGGGCAGAACCATAGCACAGGCACGTGGGCTTCCACGATGGCGACCAGGAAGGCCAACGAGAAGGCCAAGGGAGCCGACGATGCCCCACGCAGGTGAGCACGAGGACCCAGGAGCACTGGGGAGGGGGAAAGCCCCGGCAAGGCAGTGCAGGGGGGGCATCCCAGGCATAAGGCACAAGGGGGGTCCACCACCGCCGGTACGGGGGGGCAGATGCAAGGTACAAGGGGGGCCGCTCCCCGGTGGGAGGGGTGTGGGATGGTAGGTACAAGGGGGGTGTACCCTGGTGGGGGTGGAAAGGGGGGGCCCCCAGGCTGTAACACAGTGCATGTCTCCCGGCACAGGGCAGAGGGCCCACACTGACACACACCCCCAGACCGAGGACGCCCAGCCCAGCACATCCCAGGGGCACGGCCCGAGGAGCAGCAGCGATAGCGACATGGGAGGGCCATGCCACAGGCCCGGCACCATGGCTCAGGGAACACAGGGCAGGTGGTCACAGCATAACCTGGTCCCCTATCCCTGCAGGACAGCTCTCAGACAATGGAGCACTGTACCACTGGGACGACAGCCGAGGAGGGGCCCCCAGACAGCCAGGTGAGCAGAAGGGCACCCCAGGGGGGAGAGGGGAGGGCAGACCCCATGGGGGCATGGAGGGGTCAGCAGGACCCAGAGTAACCCCTAATGTACTACCCCCAACAGGACACGACCATCACCATGGCTACCACATCCACAGGGCAGGCCCCATGTTGCCAAGCTGGTCGGCCCCCCACACGTGGGTCCCAAAAGGGGGAGCCCTGGCCCAGGCAGGAGATCAGGGACTTTATATGTGTGTGGGGGGGTGAAAGGGTCCATCACGACCTGGTGCGCAGATACAAGACCACACAGGTCTATGAAGCCATCGCCCAGGAGATGCAGCGGCAGGGATACAATAGAGATGTCACCCAGTGCATGCAGCAGGCAAAGGACTTGAGGTCGGGATATAAACATATCAAGGACAACAATCTCAAGTCCGGATGGCCCCACAGGGGAGGGCAGAGGCGAGCTGCCACACTATGGGGGCTGCCCCACCAGGCACCCCGGGTCATGTGGTAGTGGCAGCAGGGCACACTGGCTGGAAACACTAATGTGGTGTCCAACCTCTCATTCACAGACCAGGTGCCCGCTCGCACGAGGGGTGCAGCTTTTGGCAGCATGGAGCGGAACTGGGAAATGCGGTTCAGGAACCAGCATGGGAGGGAGGACCTCGGCAGGGAACTGCTGGAGGAATCGCAACAGTTAGCCGCGGTGCAATCCCAGGAGCTCGCGCTCACAAGGGAGCTCATCAGAGGGGAGGGGGAAAAGGTACCGGGAGATCCTGGCTGCCATGATGGCCCGGTCCCGCACTGAGCACCTCTGGGACCAGCGCTAGACTGCCGCCCTCCAACACGAGCAGTGGCGTGCCTGTGATGGCCTGGAGGGTCAGGCCGCATGGCTCATGGATCTCATGGAGGAGGTGATGGAGGCCCTGCAGCGTGACCCCCAGCGCGACAAGCCCCGACATGCAGTAGAAGGAGGGTCAGTGGCCGACCAACACTATGGTGGCCACCCACTTTTGCAGGTGCCCCCCCTGCACCTCGGCCACCCATGGTTCCCCCAGCAGCAGCCCTACCCGGGCCTGGTCCACAGGGTCCCCCTCCCCCACATAGGGCAATGGGACCTGCTGGTGGGGATGCCCTTCCAGCCCATACCCCTCGTGGACCCACCCCCACTGCAACCCCGACTCCTACACCAGGAAACAACACCCCCATGCCAGGACCGTGCACCCCAGGACAACTATCTGCCCATGGTGGCTGCCCCACCCCCTCTGGTAAGGCCACTGCACCCCGGGGCCCTGAGGTGTGGGGGGGGGCGCTACGGGGTGGGCTAGATGGGGACAACAGGGTACCTCACAGGGCACTGCCCCAGTAGGAAACACAGTACAGAACCTGCACTGAGCACACGTACCACAGGAGCCATGGCCGAAGTCAAGCGTACCAGCTCCGTGAAGTAGTACCGGGGCATGCAGAGTCCGTAATACCATGGGAAGGTCAGTACAAGGGCCCCCTTCATAGGTGGTTGCTCCACGTTATGTGTTATGTTTGTGTGGGGCATAGGGGGCTCCCTGGGTGACCACGGGGCTCCCAGTGACCCAGGCCCTGGCGTAGTAAATAGATAGATGCACAAGAGGATCGCTTACCCCATTCTTGTTCCTCTTCGCAGGGACCATCGGTGGAGACCAGGATGGAGCAGCCAGCAGATGACAGGGGGGCTGGGCTGTCCGGTCGACAATCACTCCAGTCGGGTGTGGCGAGCCCCAGTGATGCAGCCAAGAGAGGACATGGGTGCCCCCGACATTAACCACCCCCACCCATTGTACACATCACCACCAATTAAAAGATGCTGAACCTACACCTTGCTGTTGCGTCCTCTGCTCTGGGACAGGTGGCAGGGGGAGGCTTGCTGGGGGACTTGCGCGGGTTCCCTGGCAGGGCGTGGGCACTGTACAGTGCCCAGGTGGCTGACGGGGCTGGTGGCCAGCCCGGTGAGGTCACTGGCAGTTGTGGTCGCTGGAAAAGTTGTCCACAGACCCGTCACTGGTGGGCCAGCAAGTGGGGGCAGGCAGGTCACCACTGGGCCCGAGCACCCCTCGGCAGACAGTGAGGGGAGTGCACACGCAACCCGTAAGTCCATGATACCCATTCCCGGGACCCCCGTCACCCAGACATGGCACAGAGGCAGGGCTGAAGTTCACGGCTACTACCCAGCTTTATTGAAGGGGTACACAGGACTATGGATGTGGGTCGGGAACTGCCCAGTGTTAGGCTGCCTGGGCAATGATGCAGTGGCAGATGGCATCCCTGTTCTCCTCTGAGATGCACCAGAATGCCCTGCCCTGGGCATGTTGATACAGGGGCGTGGGGTCAGCCCTGTGCACCGGTGGTGGGTTATCCAGGGTAGTGCCTCCCATCTCGCATACATTATGCAGGATGCACGCTGTCAGGACAAGGATGGGGGTGTGGTCCAGGTCAAATTGGCTCCTGTTCATCAGGAGACACCAGTGCATCTTCAGGAGCCCAAAGGCCTGCTCCACCGCACTGCGTACGTGCAGACGACAAGCGCTCATTGAACAGGCGATGGTCTGGGTTGTGCGCCACTGGATAGGCCAGCATGAGCCATGGGCTGAGCGGGTCCCCTATCACAACAGGGGCCATGGGAACCCCCACTATCAAGGGGTACAGGTTGGGGGTGATCTCCCTGAACATGCATGCATAGAAGGGGGAGGCATGCAGGATACACGCATCGTAGATCTGCCCCGACTGGCCTGTGTACACATCTATAAACAGGCCCCTATGATCCACTACGGCCTGCAGATTGATGGAGAAGGCCTGTTTTTGGTTCATGTAGTCAATCTTTGCATAAGGGGGTCATATGATGGGGATGTGGGTGCTGTCAATGGCCCCGATGCAATGAGGGAACCCCATTTCCTCGAACCCATGCATCAGCTCCTCGGGGTCACGGAGCTGGATGACCTACTCCAAGAGGAGCTCCATGAGCAGGTCGCACACATCATGGAGGGTCCTGTTCATGGTGGTGGTGCCCACCCCAAACTGCTCCCCCATGCTCCTACAGGAATCCAGGGTGGCCAGCTGCCACACCACCATGGCCACGCGCATCCCTGGCATCAGCGGGAAGCGCATGTTTCTCTCCCGCCTCTGGAGGGGGGGGTTGAGGAGCTCCCCCAAGCGGGTCAGGAGGGAGCGGGGCATCCGGAAGTGGTCCGACCATTCCACGTCCATCCAGGTGGCCATTGCTGGGGGCATTCCCTCAAGCTCGGCTTCACCCCCCTGCACCAACTTCCTTGGGGGTACCCGCCCACCGTTGTAGTGCCGTGAACTGCTGCGGAGTTAATGGTCACTCACCTGCTGATAGAGCAACCCAGGTTCAGCCTCACCTTGCTCTCCAGGGGTCCCCCTGTTGCTGCCCCTGTAGTTCCCCCACCTATTTCTGGTTTTTAGATTGTTGTCTAGCCCTGTTAATTATTTTTATAATATTTATGATTATTTTAAAACTGTTTTTATTGTATTTTAAAATGCTGGAAGCCGCCCCGAGCTGCATGGCAGGAGGGCCTGGTTAAAGTGTATAAATAAATAAATAAAAAATAAATGTTCTCTCACCAGTTGTTGGTGTGGGAGCATGACCAGTGCCATCGCAGGGTCAGTAGGGTCATGCAATGGGTGAACACGTTGAGGGTCCATTGGGCCAGGACGAGCTGGCCTTGCTGGGACACCGCGGAGCACAACAGGGCACGGCATTGGACAGCTGCCCACCACGCCCATCGTACGGTCACTGCCCTCCTGAGATTTGCTTCCCTCCGCTGCCGTGCCCCCAGGAGGACGGAGCCTCAACCCAGCAGGCAAAGGAGGGCCATCTGCTGTAGCAGCATGCGCAGCAGCAGGAGGGCTGCACCCAGGACTCACAGCAGCAGGTCCCTGGGCTGTGGGTACTCGTCCCCCGGCAACATGGTTCTGCAGATACCCACTCCCAGCCACCTCCCGCTGGCATGTGCCCTGGCCACGGCGTGCTCCACTGTGTGGCCTGTGCCCCCAGCCCACTCTCCCTTGGTATTGCAGGTGCTCCACTGTGTCCACCCAGCTTGGTGTCGCCATTCTATGTTTGCTGCTCAACCCCGTGCTACAGTCTCTATGCCCCATGCCCGACCACCTGCATCAGGTCGCTTATGTACTGTGTAGCCCAGTGGGGGCAGGGCACCAATTGGTGCTGCACTGGGGGTGTGACATCAGTTTCTGGGCCCAGCTGATCATCCTTGTGAGTGTGCTGGCCACATGCCCACCGAGGGGGATGGGACCGCGCGCACCCCAGGGTACTGCTGCATCTGCACCTGCACTACATCCCCCCTTGCCATGGTCCACCTTTGCATGCTGCAGCTGTGCACGGTGTGGATACAATGCCTGGCTTGGCTCCTTGGCCTGGTGCAGTGCCCGGCTGAGGCCTCGCTCATCTCCCATCACTTGTGCTGGATCCCTTCTGTCCTGTGTGTGGGTTGAGGAGCCCCGGCCCCAGCGGGCTGGCCTATCTCTGGCATGCAAGGCCACCTGTGGGCGAGGGTATCCACTCATCACGTGCTCGTCCCAGTCACTGCAGCCCTCCATCTCCCACCTGTGGCTTCACCGGAGCGGGCCCCACTCCTGCCATGGCCGGTCATTCTGCAGGACCCTCAGCCAGGGATGTATGAGAGGGGTGGTTACCCTGTGCAGATATGCTGTTGGTGGCCCTCTGGCTGAGCCCCGACGCTCAGCTGTTGGTGGGCGACTCCCTGTCATTGGAGGATGGCTTTTGGCTCTTGTCGCAGTACATGTGGACGATGGGACACCAGGTCAGTGCCCCAGCGTGCTGGGGGCATTCCCTCAAGCTCGGCTTCACCCCCCTGCACCAACTTCCTTCGGGGTACCTGCCCACCATTGTAGTGCCGTGAACTGCTGCAGAGTTAATGGCCACTCACCCGCTGATAGAGCAACCCAGGTTCAGCCTCACCTTGCTCTCCAGGGGTCCCCCTGTTGCTGCCCTGTACACTGGCTCCCTCCTGCATGCCTGCGGCATCCCGCGTGCACCCTCGGACATGGGGGCCCTCCTGCAGGACCAGATCTTGCTGTCACCCAAGGTTGTTGTCCCACTCTGGACCGGGGACCCCTCCACTGTGGAGCTCGACACTCTTCGATCGGTGAGGGAACTTCCAGCTGTGTGAGCTGCTGTGGCCGGTGTGGATCGGCTCCTTCCCCGCTTCCTGGTGGATGCTCATATACACTTCTGAGGCTTCTGATGGGGCCTGCTTGCCTGGGAGGGTCTAGCGCAGTAGTCACCACCCTGGGAGCGCTCACCAGACCATCCATGAGCAGCCCCTCACCGGCACCCACTCTCAGCACCCTGGTGCCCTGGATGGTGCATTGCCTGTACCACCCCACCCCCCGGTGCCACCAATTGGGCTGTGTGCTGCTATCTGCTTTGCTGCTGACTGCCAAATGGTTCACTGAACCACATCATCCCCTCTGGGTGATCACTGCTTCTTCCCGCTGGGGCTTCCCTGGTGCCCTTGCCCGCTATCCACTGGTGCACCTGTGCCCTCCTGTTGTGCTCCTATTGCCCGGCTGTGGGTCCACCTGCACCCCCCTGCTCTGCCTCTCTTTGCTTGGGGGACCCTGTTCCCCAGGCACCAATAAAATGCTGTTCTGTGATGGTCTGTCCTGCCTTGCTTCTCTTGCTGCCTTGGTGGCTGGGTGCCCTCTCCCCTTGGCAGTCCTCCTGCCTCCACCTGTGTGGTTGTGTGCAGGGGGTGTGCTTAGTGTGTACTGATGGGTTCTGAGCCTGAAGGGTGTGCGCCAGTTGTGTGGTGTGTCTTCTCCTGGTGGCTTCCCTGCTAGGTGCTGCTGCCTGAGCTTGCTCAAGGGGTGGTATTGGATGTGAGAAGTCGGGCGGGCACCCCCTGGACTCACCTGTGCATTGGTGTGGCCCTGCACCTCCCCTCCGCTCCCCTCTGCTGTTGCCCCCTGTTGGTGCGGGCCGTCTGTGGTGGTGGCGATGGATGAGTGGGGGCAACATGGGTGCTGGGAGGCTGAGCATGAGTAGGGGTTGTGCTGGGCCCAGTCTTTGGCCCCTCTGATCCTCTTCATGTAGGGGTCCGGGTGCTCTTCCAGGTGGTGGCTGTCAGCGTTTGGGGTGTGCCCCTGATGCTGTTGCTGACCCTGGCCCTCTCACGGTCCATTGGTGTGGGTGTTCCCCTGTCCCTTCTCTCCTGCAGCTACTGTTGTCGTGCTGCTGGTGATCTTGCACCTGGGCATGATGGTGCAGCATCTGGAGCAGGTGGTGTGGGCTATGCGGGAGATGGGCCGGCTGTTCGATGGCATCCTTGACTGTCCCGCCATAGGAGGTTCTGTTCCTTGGTGCCCGGGGTGGGCTCTGATGACTGTCTCCTCTCCCTCTGTCCCATTCAGTGCAAGCCATGATCGCAGAGCGGACCCGGGAGCAGGGGGAAGTTGTTGGAGCTCCTCCTGCACATCATGGAGCAGCTGAACCACCTGGACCATGTGCAGTCGCTGGCCCTATTGATCAGGTGTTGTCCCCCGGGCCTGGCACTGGCTCCCCACTTCTGGTGCCCCATCCCCCTGCCCTGCCCTGCCCTCCCCTGTTGTTGTTGCCCCTTGTTGCTGGTTACCCATTTCATTAAAGGCTTTTGTGTTCCTTCCCAGGGTGTCCATGTTGTGCTTTGCTTTGACCTCTCCCCTTGTGCGGGTGCCTCTAGGGGGGTGTTGCGGGGTTGCCTGTGTTGTGTGGGTGCCTCCCCCCCTTTCTCCCCATGTGCCATGTGCCCGTCCCTGTGTGCTTCTGTTGCCTACTGTGTGTGTGCCACTCTGCTGGGGGGGGGTCTGGCGCCAGACTGTCTGGGCTCTGTCTGGTGGCTATGGGGCAGGGGCACATTGCATGGCTTTGTTTTCCCTTGGTCGGCCATGTTCTGCCATCGCTGTGCTGGGTGGGGCTTCCCTGCTGATCCCAGCCATCCATGTAGTTGCACGGGTGTTTTCCGGGTGCTTCCCGGGATGGGTGTTTGGCCTCTGGGTTTTTGCCAGCCCCTCCCCTTTCCTTCCCATGACCCCCTGTGGTGCTGTCTGTGTAACTGTCTCCCTTCTCGGCGCCACTGGGTGTTTGGTGGGTGTGTTCACCCACCCATCCACACCCATCTCCACCCATCAGCGCTGTTGCACCATCCATGTAAAAACAGCCATAGCTAAAGCGGCTGCAATGAAGCCATGGGTCTAACAAGCCATACAGAATATAACTTTGTAGCAGGGGGTGTTGACCATGTAAGGGGATCTGCTCCACTGCTCCTATGCAACTTGACCTCCCCACTGCAATAGATGAAGGGAACCTTAAGAGGATCAAGTGATAGGGAGGGGGAGGGAAAAGGGAAACCACAGGGAAGAATTTAAAAAAGGAAAAAAACAAACGAACTCCCAGCTCATTTTTAAGAGGATTGCCAGAGAAGCTGGTCATTGGGAGAATGCTGGAAGTCTCCAGGTGAAGCAAGGGCCTAAGAGAAGACAGGGGAATTGAGACAGGTGAACTGGGACAGGTGAATTGAGAATAGGAGGAAAGATTTATGTTTAAGAGAGTTGTTTTGTGCAAACCCAAGTCCATTGCCAAGTGGTAACCATGTGAATGTTGGACAGGTGAGCAACTGTGGAATAAAGAGTTATGAACTGTGAATCTGGTGCCTTGTTTGGGGGGGAAACTGAAGCACAGACCCTGCCAGGTTGCAGCTGGGAGTAAATCCCTTGCTGGCTTCTAATGCAAATTGAGGATTTCAATAGCTTTCATGAACTTGCAACATGCTTGTCTCCTGTTTGGTAGAGTTGAAATGGGCACCCATGAAAATGGCTGTGCATGTCAAATCTAAACTGTCCAACTCAACATAAACAGAGACAGGCAGTGTGTATTCCACCAAAGGCATGTGATGGGAGCTCATTTTACACATAAAGTGTTAAAAAAAAATTTGAAGGTGGTTGAGGGGGTCCTTGCAGGGGCTCCAGGAGGTGAGTGGGGCAAGGGGATACGAAGAAAGTGCTCTAGGTGGTGGGAACAGGAGGAGGGGTGGAAGGTGGGGGTAGGCAGCATCAGCCATGGATGGAGGGATGGGGAGGCGGTGTAGCCACTGTTATCAAGGATGCATTGTCTTTTAGGAGGTATCTGGTGCAGGCTCCACCAGGTGTGGAGTGCCTCCATCTTTTCATGTATTTCCTGTTATAAGCATATATTTTTGGCCATCTGTGTTCCTAATGTATTAATTTTGAGTTTTTATATGTTAACTTTTTGTTTCAAAGTATTGGATTTGTGTTTTGCAGTATTGATTCCTAAAATCAACTTCTGTGATTAGTTTGGTTCAGGCTGAAGTTTCTTCAGCTACATTCCAATGAGCTTTTTCTAAACTTCCCAAATGAACTTTCACCGTATCCAAGGAAACAGTCAAATGGCTAGGAGTTAGAAGGCAATAAAGAGGTCCTCTGGCCAGCCTAGGTGTCTGGAATCTTATCTGTTATGTGTCTAGATGACAAATGATCAGGCCATAAACATCTCCAAACTAAGAAGGAGTCTTTAAGTTAGTTTTTTCTAGCTAACATATCTATTTAATCAATGGTTGAAATAACCTTCAAGTTCTAGTTATTCTCTCTGTAATCTGACAATTATCTTTGATAAAAATATAAAGTTTCTATTTAAACCTTGAAGGAAATTTTAAAAAAACTTTACTTGTTCAGAATTAAGAGAGCCAATTAGAATCCAGTGTATTTCCTTACTAACTGATGTCAGTGCTCAGAAATGTGAGCCTTCTGGCAAACTGCTTAAGAAGGGAGACAAGAGCTTTGCTCGTTAGACTGAAATTCCACACACCATGGAGTTTCTTTCTCACCAACATCTTGGCAGACAAAGGGAAGAACTGGGAAGAATGTAATGTATGAATCTTGAAATCTTTGAGCCAATGAATTGAGCATATGTTAAGCTTTTAGAAGCTTTTTTCTCAAAACAGAGATGTTTTAAGATCATGTAATTTTGATTGGCTATCTATGCTATCCTATGTAAACTACTGATATTCTCTATTTATATTTAAGTAAACTATGCTTATATTTTTAATATATTCTAAAGGTCTCATGCTCCTTTATGAGGAGGGACATACACTGGATTTGGTTTTCTGCACCGGCCTTGAGGCGGGGGGTCAGTTAGTAGAAGTCAGGGGGATGGAGCCCTTGTCATGGTCTGAAAATTACCTCTTTAAGGCACGCGCCAGCCCCCAGTGGGGTGCAGGACTTATTAGATCAGTCCGCCCCCAGAGACTTATGGAACTGGATCAGTTCTGGAATGCTCTGGGGGATCTTCCCCTGGACCTTGACACCCGCTCTGTCAATGATCTTGTAGCTTTCTGGAACACCTTGTTGGCCGAGACCATTGACAGAGTGGGTCCCAGGCATCCGCTGCCCTCCCAAGTCTTCCGAAGGTCTCCTTGGTTTACTTAGGGCCTGCGGTGCTTGAAGTGGGAGAGCAGGCGGTTGGAGTGATGGTGGCACCGGGCTCATGAAAAGTATGATCGATCGTAGCATAAAAGCAGTTTAAAGGCCTATGCTGTGGCGGTGCAGGCAGCAAAGAAGCAGTTCTTTGCTGCCCTTATTGCATCTGCAAAGTCACGCTCAGTGGAGCTTTGCCGGATGGTGAAAGGCTTGGTCAGTCCTGCCTGCCTGCCTGCCTCCTGGACCTGGAGCAATCCAGTGACCACTGTGATCGGTTTGTCGACTATTTAGTAGATAAGATCGCTCGCATCCGCCACAATTTTGGTACCACAGTTACTGCAGAGGAATATTTGGGGGCTATGGATGTCCCATTCTCTCCTGTTTTGTGGGATTGGTTTCAGATGGTGTCATCTGCCGATGTGGAGACCTTGTTTCACCAGCCAGGAGACGTTACGGCCATTACTGGCTTGGGTGGTTAGTGCCTCCCCTCGGGAGGGTAGGGTACCTGAATGCCTGAAGGAGACTGTGCTTAGGCCCCTGCTCAAGAAACCATCTCTTGATGCTAATGCTCCTGTCAGTTATCTGCTGGTCTCTAACCTTCCCTTTTTAGGGAAGTTTATTGAATGGACTATGGCACAGCAGCTCCAGGAACATCTGGACCACACCTGTTTCCTTGACCCCTCTCAGTCTGGGTTTGGTACGGAGACAGCCTTGGTGGCCTTGGTTGACGATTTCTGTCTGGTGTTGAACCAGGGTTGTCAGACCTTATTTGTCCTGCTAGACCTTTCAGCTGGTTCGACACAGTTGATCATGAGATGTTGGTGACTCGCTTGCGGGACCGTGCCGGGATTGGCGGGATGGTCTTGGACTGGTTTCATTCTGGCCAGGAGAACTCACCGGGTGGTCTTGGGGGAGTGTATGTCTTCCCTCCAGGACCTCACGTGTGGAGTCCCGCAGGGTGCCATTCTCTCCCCCCTCTTGTTTAACATCTATATGCAGCCATTAGGGGAGATTGTGAGAGGGTTTCAGGGCATACAGTGTCATCAGTATGCTGATGATACTCAGCTCTACCTCTCTTTTTCCATTGACTCAGGCCATGCAGTCTCTTTATTTTCCCAAAGCCTGACGGCTCTTGTGGCTTGGATGAGGATGAGCCATCTGCAGCTGAATCCTGACAAGAAGGAAGTAATGTTGGTGGGTGAGAGCCTGGGGGGGCTGGGAGTGGTTGAATCTACTCTTGTATGGGGAGTTCACCCTCCCATGGTCTCTCAGGTACGGAGTCTGTGTGTGCTCCTCGATTCACGACTCAGCCTGGAATCTCCGGTTGTGGCCGTGGCGGGGAGTGTGTTTCAGCAGTTACATCCTGTCCAGTGGCTTCGACCGTATCTCTCAGACTCTGACCTCGTCACCGTCATCCATGCCTTCATCACCTCGAGGCTAGATTACTGCAACGCACTCTAAGTGGGGCTGCCCGAGAAGCTGGTCCAGAGGCTGCAGCTGGTGCAGAATGCCACAGCCCATCTCCTTACCAGGGCAGGCCACAGGGAGAACATGACACCTGTGCTCTGGGCTCTGCACTGGCTGCCTATAAAGCACCGGGCTAGGTTCAAGGTGCTGGCTTTGACATTTAAAGCCCTTCATGGCCTGGGTCCTGTTTATCTGTGGGATCGCCTCACTCCCCATGTGCCCATGCAACCGCTGATATTGTCCGTAGGGGCCTTTTTGGAGGCTCCCCGGGTGAGATGGGTGGCCACTGATGTGAGATCTTTTTCGGTGGCTGCCCCCATGCTGTGGAACTTGCTCCCGGAGGAGGCTTGGTTGACCCCCACCCTCCTGTCATTTCGACGTGTGTGTAAGACCTGGCTGTTCCACCAGGCTTTTGGTGAGGGGGGGGTAGGGGTGTGGTTCAGGGGGGTTGTTGTCTCTTTTTTATGTATATGGGATTTTAAACTGTGAATTGTTTTAATGTTTGAATTATTGTTCGCTGCCCCGAGCTGCCCTGTGGGCTGGAGGGGTGGGATAGAAATCTTTTATAAAATAAAAAATAAATAAATAAAACTCCGATCTTTCTCTGGCTAGATGCCATATTGCCTGCCCAGGCTACCGTGACTAGGGCCTGGTTTGGGACTTCTAGGAGTGGTAGTTCTGATCAGCTCTGCCTGCCATTTCCTAAATCTCAAGGAGCTTTTTGGAATCCCAGAAGTTCCCAGCCAGGCCCTAGCCTGCAGCCTGGGTAGGCAACATGATGTCTAGTCAATGAGAGATCAGACCTGACCTGCCTCCCCCACCAATCCCCACTTTCGCTGTTCCCAACACTTGGAGCCCCTCACCATGTCAGTGACAGTAGGGCCACACATGTCTCTGTCTGGAGCCTCTGGACTCTGCAAGGAGCCCTCTTAACTTCCTCCAGGTATTTATTTTTATGCATTGCAAGATTTTGGGCAGCCCATTGGGCACCCAGAAATGTGTGCAGGTGCTTGTCGTGCAGTTGACCGACTGCCTGAATATGTGAGGATTAATATTTTTATTTACTGATTTGATTTTTACCCCGCCCCTCCTGCAAACAGCTCGGGGCATCTTCCAAACACAAAACATATATTAAAACATATATAAAACCATTTTAAACCAAATAAAAATACAACAACAATTTTTAAAACAGGGCCCAGGAACTCTTTAACCAAATAAATAGGTTCGGGGAGATAAAACCCATTTAACGCCCCCCCCAAGGCCTGGGCGAACAGCCAGGTTTTAAATCTTTGCCGGAATGTTAAAAGGCTTAGGGTCAGGTGAGCCTCCTCCGGGAGGGAGTTCCAAAGGCGCGACCCAGCCACTGAGAAGCCCTCTCCATTGTGGTCCCCGCTTTACATGGGGGACCTCCAAGAAGGCACACCCGGCAGACCGAAGGAGCCGCTCTGGGGCACGGAGGGTGAGGCAGTCCCTGAGGTATGAGGGGCTGAGACCATGAAGGGCCTTGTAAATTAATACCAACACCTTGAACCTGGCTTGGCACGCTATTGGCAACCAGTGCAGAGCCCAGAGCACAGGTGTTATGTGCTCCCAACGACCCGTACTCAAAAGGAGGCAGGCCGCCGCATTCTGCACTAGCTGCAGCCTCCAAACCAGGCAAAAGGGAAGCCCCACGTAGAGTGCGTTATAGTAGTCCAGCCTTGAGATGACAAAGGCATGAATGAGGGAGGCGAGGTCCGGGCCAGAGATGAAAAGATGCAGCCTCCGTACCAGATTCAACTGGAGAAAGGCAGCCTTTGTGACTGCCTCCACCTGCCACTCCAGGCAGAGATCTGCATCCAGCACCACCCCCAGACTCCGGACCTGCTGAGCTATAGGCGGGCGCACCCACCCAATCAGGGCGGCTGACATCTCCCTCACTCTCCCCACCAACATCACCTCCGTCTTATTGAGGTTGAGCTTCAGTCTGCTCTGCCACATCCATTCAGCCACGGCCTCCAGACACTGGGATAGTACCGAGACAGCAGGGTCTGGGTCTGTTGAAAAAAGAAAGGTACAGCTGAATATCAGCAGCATATTGGTGACATCACACCCCGAACCCTCTCACAACCTCCCCCAGGGGCTGCATATATACATTAAATAATAATGGAGACAGAATAGAAACCTGCAGAATGCTGCATGATAAGGCACAGGGGAAAGACGTCTCATCCCCCAGCACTACCCACTGGCTTCTCCCCGAGAGGAAAGAACGGAACCATTAAAGAACAGTCCCATCCAGACCCCCCAGGTCAAGCAGCCGTCTCAACAGCAGCCCATGGTCCACGGTGTCAAAAGTGGCTGAGAGATCTAGTAGAATGAGAAATGAACATCCTGCATCCATCATCAACCAAGGCCACCAACGCCATCTCGGTGCCATAGCCGAGGCAGAAGCCAGATTGAAACGGATCCAGGAAACCGATGCCATCTAGATGCGCCTGGAGCTGGATTGCCACTGTCCGTTCAATAACTTTCCCTAAAAAGGGAAGGTTAGAGACAGGTCGGTAACTGGCAAGCGCATCCACATCTAAAGATGATTTTTTCATCAAGGGGTGCACCACAGCCTCCTTGAGACTGGGTGACAACCTCCCCTGCTGCAAAGACGCATTCACTAGCCTTGCCAGCACCATCCCCAATGTCTCCCTGGAAGCTTTTACTAACCAGGATGGGCATGGATCAGGTTCACAACAGGTGGCCCTCACAGACCCCAGGACATCCACTGCATCGGCCGGCGTCACTTCCTGAAGCTCCCCCCACAAAGATGGACCGAACGGGGCCTCCGTCACCTCACGCTCTCTACCTACTGCCCCTAATCTGGTGTCAAAGTCGCTCTGAATCCAAGCGATCTTGTCTGCGAAGTAGATGACAAACTCCTCACAGCGGGCCTTGGACAAATCCCCATCCAAGTGGAGCGAGGCTAGACTAACCAGCGCCCGCACCACTCAGAACAGCTCTGCCGGGCGTGACTTCGCAGACGCTATGAGGACAGCAAGGAATTCCTTCCTCGCGGCCCTCACAGTCTCGACATAGGACCGCAAATGGGCCCTATGGAGAAGTCGGTTGGAGTCAGAGCGAGTTTGCCACCAACGTCGCTCTAGTCTCCTGCCTACTCGCTTCATACACCTGCAGTGACGAGACCAAGGCAGAAGGCATCTCGGAGCCACCCTGTCCATGGCTTCCTCCAGCAAGGTGTTCCAATGCTGGACCAGCTCATCGACCGAGTGACCGTCCAGGTCCAAGGTTAATTCCCTCAGGACTTCTTGGAACCACTGGGGTTCCATCAGTCTCTGAGGGTGGACCATCCTAACTGGTCCCTTCCCCTTCTGGTGGGTGTGCGCAGAGAGACTGGCCTGAAGGAAATAATGGTCCATCCATGGCAAGGGCACTGCTGTAACCTCCCCCACAACCGGACCCCCCACCTCAAGGCCAGAATCGAAGATCAGGTCGAGGGTATGCCCCCCCACGTGGGTCGGGCAGATAACCTCCTGGGACAAATCCATGGTTGCCATGGCAGCCATGAATTCTCGTTCCACCCCCGCAAGGCCAGCATCGGCGTGGACGTTGAAGTCCCCCAGAACCAAGGTCCTAGAGGAGCCCAACACCACTTCTGAGGCCAGCTCCACTAGAGCGGTCAGGGACACCACCGGACAGGAAGGGGCCCGGTATACCAGCAGCACCCCTAGCTTGTCCCCAGCCAAATCGAACACCACATGGAGAGCCTCAATACCCATAATCTCCTGAACTGGATACCTCCTAACAGGCCAGTCCTCCCTAAAAATAATTGCTACACCACCTCCCCAGCCACCCGTACGGGGCTGATGCTGCACAGCATACCCAGCTGGAATGAGATCAGCCAAAGTTGGACGGGCCAACTCATCCAGCCAGGTCTCCATAATACATGTGAGGTTCACAGCCCCATCCAAGATTATATCCCGGACAATTGGGTACTTGTTGACCACGGACCTCGCATTTAGCAACAGCAGCCCCCCACAAGTGGACCTTGGACCAGACTCCTCCCCCACCCCCAGCGGGGGGATGGCAACCTGCACCCCCCTCAGGCACCTTGGTCCCCTAGGGGCGCGGGTCACTCAACCCCGTGGACCATACTGTCTGCATCCCAGAACCACCCCTATAGTTGCCCCCTCCCCCCATCCACCACACCTCAGCCCCCAAAACCCGGCTGCTCGCCCTGTGACCTCCTCCCCCCCGAAGCCTCCCTCCCACCCCCACAGCCATCCTGCTGCCACCAGGGGCCGGTAGGGACCATATCCCCCACCCGTCCCTTCTCTCACCGGATATGGGCTCCTCCCCCACCAATACTTCCCCCAGTACGTCCCCCACTGCAACCAGGGTCCATCACTGGGACACCCGCCACCCCCTCCTCTAGCCACCCTACCTCCCTATCCCTGACCAAAGGACCCCCACAAAAACAAAAAAATAAAATCTCCTCTGTCGCCCCTGCTTCCCTGAAGTGCCCCAAAGTGCCGCGGCCCTTTGGCCATGGACTGCGGCTTGCAGCCTGTGGTGGGAGCTGCTGGCTGCTGGGCTTTATAGTCTCAGCTACTTCCTGGTGGGGGAGGGGACAAGCCAGCTCACACAACTGGCTTCTGTGTTTCCCCCCCACCCCCCAGCACTCACAAGAGCCTTTTTCCCCCGCAGGTCCCGTGGAGCAGAGAAAAGCAGCAGCAGCAAGCCCCCCTCCTTGCTGGCAACAGATGGCAACAGCCCAGCAAAGGCAGCAGGTACATGAAACAATCCTGACAAGTAGGAAGTTACCTACTTGTTTCAGCTCTACTGGTGGGTAACCAAGCAATCCTCATTTTCTTCAGATATACACGCTGTTTGCAAAAGAGTTCAGAAGATTGATTTCACACTACAGACTGCTCATAAACTATCTCAGAAATTTCCTATTTCTTATTTGTATTATGTAGATAGTCGACAAGAATGAAAGCCTAAATGTACTGATGGTGACATGACTCAGGTGCAAGGAAGTGCATTTGGGACTGCAGGCAGGCTCACTTAGCATTCCTGCTTCTTGACATTTTAAGCAGGAGAATGCCAAAGCTAATCATGCATTTCTCATATAAAGCATCTACACAAAATTATTTGTTAAAAACCTATGTAATACTTTAGATTTTGAAAAACCTGCCCAGTTTTATTTATTTATTTAATTTTATATCCCTCCCCCTCCTGCCCAATAGCAGTTCAAGGCGGCATACAATAAATAAACAGAATATAAAATACAATATAAAATCTGATATAAAAAGCATTACAAATTTGAAAATCAAACATATGTGGCCCGAGTAACCTTATTCATCCAAGAAAAAAAAGCCCATCAACTACCCGGTCCCATTCACTGAATGTCTGGTGAAACAGCCAGGTCTGATCTTTTCTACAGAAAGAGGGGAGATCTAGAGAGAGGCAGACCACCACCAGGAGGGAGTTCCCCAGCCGAACCATGGCCACCGAGAATGCCCTCTCCAACGTTGCCCCCTGGAATATTTGAGGGACCTCAAAGAGAGCATCCCCAGTTGACTGCAGGGATCTGATCAGGAAAAAAAGGATGAGGTGATTATCAGCATATTGTTGATACCCAACTTCAAACCCTCTCACGATCTCACCCAAAGGCTGCATGTACACATGGAACAGGAGAGGGGACAAAATAGATCCCTGAAAAACTCCACACGTGAAACCCCGGGGGAGGATGTAGAATTCCCCACTACCACACGCTGAGTTCTTCCAGCCAGGAAAGAGCAGAACCATTTGAAAAGAGTTCCGCCCACCCAAGTACAGTCCCACAGGCGAGTCACCAACGTCTCATGGCCAATGGTGTCAAAAGCCGCTGACAGATCTAATAACATCAAATGAGTGGACCGACCTCGGTCCAGCTCCTGGTAGAGATCATCAACCAAGGCCATAAGCGCATTCTCAGTGCCATACCCTGGGCAGAAGCTAGACTGTAAAGGATCAATGAAGGTGATGTGGTCCAGATGTGCCACGAGCTACTGGACCACTACCTGCTCAGTAAGCTTCCCTAAAAACCTTCCTGGATCTCCCCTTCTGTAGGCATCAATGTAAAACTTGGTTGTTCCACTGGTCGAGGAGATGGTAAGATGGTTGGGGTTGGGTTGGTGGGCTTGTCATGACCTATATAAACCTTT
The DNA here is from genome assembly GCA_003113815.1 of Sphenodon punctatus. NCBI lineage: Eukaryota > Metazoa > Chordata > Lepidosauria > Sphenodontia > Sphenodontidae > Sphenodon > Sphenodon punctatus. The sequence continues at coordinate 116,439 of QEPC01008323.1, read as the reverse complement.
GTTTTAATTGTTTTATATTTATATTTATATTTTACACCACCCTGGGCTGCCCAGACGGGGGGGATGGGGGGCAGGCTAGTAAATGTTTTAAATAAATAAATAAATAAATAAATAAATAATAAAAAAAAATTAAAAGATCATTTAGAGACTGGCCGATAACTGGCAAGAGAGTCAATGTCAAGAGATCGTTTCTTGAGCAAGGGATGCACCATAGCCTCTTTCAGGCACCCTGTAACCTTCACCTCCAGAAAGGAGGCATTGACAACCCCACCAGCAATGGCCCCAACGTCTCCCGGCTGACTTTAACCAGCCAGGATGGGCAGGGATCCAGTTCTCAAGTTGTACCCATCACAGCCTCAAGCACCTCCACCACATCAGTGGGCAATACCTACTGAAACTGATCCCATAAAACCAGACCAGACAGGGCATCCATAGCTTTGCAAACACCCACCGCATCAAATGCAGCATCAAAATTGTGGCAGGTACGAGTGATTTTATTTGCAAAAAAAAAAAAGGCATTGAACATGTCACAGTGGGTACTGGAAGATTCCTGTTCCAGCTGGAGGGAGACCGGAATGACCAGCCCCTTCACCACCCGGAAAAGCTCCGCTATACGAGACTTTGTGGATGATTTAATGGTAGAAAAGAAGCTCTTTGCTGTCCGCATGCCCACAGCATAGGCCTTTAATGCAGCTCTATGTCGCAATCGGTTGGCTTCAGTAAAGGTACAGCATCACCGTCACTCTAACCACCTCCCCACCTGCTTTAGCTGATGCAGGTTCTCCATGAACCACAGAGACCTGAAGCACCTATGCTCAAGGAGTGGATGCCTGGGAGCTGTTCGGTCAAGGTATTTTAACAAGGTATTCCAAAAAGCAATGAGGTCATAGAGAGATCAGCCGTCGAAGTCAGAAGATATATCCCCCAGAGCATTCCATAACCACTCCAGTTCCATTAGTCTCTGAGGGTGAACCAAACGAACTGGTTCTAAATATCTCAAAATATTTTTAGATAATGAATAATGTGTTCCCAGGAATCATCACTAACTGAATTCTGCACTTTTGTTTTTTTATTATTATTGACTGGCTGTTGCTTGTCATTCGCTTTTGTTGTATATTGAAGACATCTACGATTTGTGGAAACACAGCCACTGCGCCAACAAGTAGGTGACTAAATGTTGGACAGCTTCCTTGTCAGAAATATAATGACCAAGAGAATGGAAGCATGCTAAGCGTCATTGACTTCTTAAAACCTGTCATGAAGATGAATTATCAAAGGAAATACCATACAATATCCCTGCTCAGCACTTCGTACAAACTGATGGAGCATTCCCTTTTAGCAGAGATTATACCAATCCTTTGATTCTACACTCCAAAGGAGCAGGCAGATACTGTAGCAAAGACCTGGTTTTAGAAGGCTATACTGAAGCTCACTTTCAACAAAAATTGAAGACTACAATGATTTTCATAGGCTTATAATCTGCCAAGGATACAGTTCAGTGCAGAAGAATCATACTAAAACTATCAAAGGTCATTAGTTACCACTGCACAATTCAGGTAATAGCACCCATACTGGCCGATTGGAGGTTCTGGGTCCACCGGCTAAAGTTGACCACTGTAACAATGTCACACACATTCATCTATACAGAAAGACATTGCTCTAGCAACTCAAGAAGTCTCTCTTCAAAAGAGAACAAACAGCTCTTTTGACCTAGAAAAGGCACTTCATATGTTTGGTGCATGACGCTAAATACAAGCCCAACACAAGAAAAACTGTCATGTCTGTGGTTCACATAATTAACTTGCTGGTGAAGAAACTACCCTAAATATCTTCAGGCTGAGATCCTTTGAGGGTATCATTTCGTGGGACTCATTACTCCAGCTGTGAATCATTAAGGACATGGCTAACCAGCTGGGGAAATAAATATAATGACTGAGCCTAGAGAGAACTCGATCCGTGCCCGTCCTGGTTGGTGAAAGCCTCCAGGGAGACGTTGGGGACGGTGCTGGCGAGGGTGGTTAACGCATCCTTGCAGCAGGGGAGATTGTCGCTCAGCCTCAAGGAGGCTATGGTGCACCCCCTGCTAAAGAAACCATCTTTGGATGTGGACGCACTCGCCAGTTACCGAGCTGTCTCTAACCTTCCCTTTTAAGGGAAGGTTATTGAATGGGCAGTGGCGATCCAGCTCCAGGTGCATGTAGACAGCATTGGTTTCTTGGACTCTTTTCAATCTGGGTTCTGCCCCGGCTATGGCACTGAGACGGCGTTGGTGGCCTTGGTCGACGATCTCCACCGAGAGATGGACGCAGGCCGTTCAACATTTCTCGTCCTGCTAGATCTCTCGGCCACCTTTGATACCATGGATCATGGGCTATTGTTGAGGCGGTTGCATGACCTGGGGGGCCTGGACGGAACTGTTCTTGAATGTTTCCGTTCTTTCCTCTCGGGGAGAAGCCAGCGGGTAGTGATGGGAGCTGAAACATCTTGCCCCGGCTCTTTGTCCTGCGGCATTCCACAGGGTTCCATTCTGTCTCCATTATTATTTAATGTTTATATGCAGCCTTTGGCGGAGGTCATGAGAGGGTTCAGGGTGTGCTGTCACCAATATGCTGATGATACTCAGCTGTATCTCTCTTTTTCAGCTGACCCAGACCCTGCCGTCTCATTGCTATCCCCGTGTTTGGAGGCCATGGTGGAATGGATGTAGTAGAGCAGACTGAAGCTCAAACCCGACAAGATGGAGGTGATGGTGGTGGGGAGAGCGAGGGAGGTGTCGGCATCCCTGACTGGGGGGGTTTGCCCTCCCGTAGTTCAACATGTCCGGAGTCTGGGGGTGGTGCTGGACACGGAAGTCCACCTGGAGCAGCAGGTAGAGGGGGTGCCGAAGACTGCCTTCCGCCAGTTGTATCTGGTGCGGAGGTTGCGTCCGTATGTCTCTGGCCCGGACTTGGCCTCACTCATCCATGCCTTCATCACCTCAAGGCTGGGCTACTGCAATGCGCTCTATGTGTGGCTGCCCTTGTTCCTGGTTCAGAGGCTGCATCTAGTGCAGAATTTGGCAGACCGCCTCCTTTCAGGGACGAGTCACTGGGACGACATAACACCTGTGCTCGGGGCTCTGCACTGGCTGTCAATAGCGTGCTGAGCCAGGTTCAAGGTGTTGGTGTTGATTTATAAGGCCCTTTATGGTCTCGGCCCTTCATACCTCAGGGACCGCCTCGCCCTCCGTGCCCCAGAGCAGCTCCTTCTGGTCCACCGGGGGTGCCTTCTTGGAGGTCCCCCATGTTAAGCAGGGGGCCACAATGGAGAGGGTATTCTCGGTGGCCAGGCTGCACCTTTGGAATTCCCTCCCGGGGGAGGCTCGCCTGGCCCCGAGCCTTTTAACATTCCGGCGAGTTTGTAAAACCTGGCTGTTCTCCCAGGGGAGAGTGGGAGGGTGGGTTAGTGGGTTTTTATCCTCCTACCCTTCTTTATTATTTTAAATATTTTCTTGTTGTCCTTTCCCTGTTTTATTTGTGAGATTTTTATAACTGTTTTAAATGTTTTAAAAGCTGGTTTTTTTAAAATTTGTTAACTGCCCCGAGCTGCTTGCAGGAGGGGTGGGGTATAAATATATAAATTAAAATAAAATAAAATAAAATAAAAAAATAAACAAAGGAAGAAACCTGGAGAGGAACATGAGGGACATTAAGGCATTGCCTACAAATCAGGAATGGCCAGAAAGAGAGACCTAATACATGTATGTCGTATGGAAAAATTAGTCTGACAACAACTTCTAACTACACCTTATGCGTAAAAAATTCCCGGAAGGCCTAGAGCGTCTCTGATGCCAGCAGCCACAGCCGGCGCTGAGGCCGCCGGACCGCCCGCCGCCGCCGCACCCGGAGCTCCGCAAAGGTAAGCAAAGCACTCAACTTTAGTAGGGGTGATCCCTGGGGGGTTGGGGGGGTGTTAAACACCCCCCCCAGGGATCGGGTCTATACTTACCGGCGGCTGCGGGGACGCCGCGGCCGCTGGTGCTGGGGGGTGGGCTCTTTTTTTAAACAAAAATCCAGGCTGGGCAGGGTGGGTG
>QEPC01008323.1:82367-107354 GCA_003113815.1 Sphenodon punctatus | reverse complement strand
AGGGATCAGGAGGGGGATCTTGAGGGGAGGGGGCTGAGGAAGCAGGAAGGAGGCTTGGGGGAGGGGGCTAGGGGAGTGGGAGCTCAGGGTCTGGGAGGGAGGGGACTGAGGGAAGAGGAGTGGTGACTCTGGGGGGGAGGATGTCCAAGTCAATGTCCAAGTCCTGCTGGAGGGGGCTCTGGGGGGAAGGAGGCTCAGGGAGTACACGGGGGGCTCTCGGGAAGAGGGACATGTGGGGGTCAGAGGAGGGAGCATGATGGGGGCTCTGGGGGAACAGGAGAGCGGGCTCCATGGGCAAAGTGTGGGTGCATGGAGCCTAAGTTGTAAGTGAGCACAGTATGCAAAGCCATACATCATCTTTACTGCTTACATGGTGTGGAAGTTAAGGCGGGAGCCTTAACACACAATTTCTTGGTTTGTTAAAGTTTGCTTGGTATGAATCTGCCTTAACTAAGTTTGTAAAACCGTAGGTTTTTTGTTTATCTAATCAGGTATAGTGCTGGTCACATTTGTACATATAACTATAAGAAACCTACAGATGTGAATTCCTAGTTACATTTTACCTGTTATCATCCTAAGCATCTAAGGGGCAATTTGCCTTTCAGTCAGCTTTTAAGGCTACATAGGAATTGTAGCCATTTAACAATGTTTATGGATCAAGTGAACACATTAATGAGAAATCTGAAGGAGAAGGGATATCCGGAAAGAATATTAAGCAGGAACTTCTTTAAGGTGCTTAATTTACCGAGGGAATCCCTCTTAATCCCTTAAGAGAAAAAGACACTTGACAGAATGGTATGTCCCATCACTTTTTGTCCAGGGTCATCAACTATGAAACAGGCAGTATGCAAACATTAGCATTTGGTAGCTAACATAGCAGGCTGTGAAGGGAAGCCTTTATTTGCGTATAAAAAGACTCAGTCCATCAGAAATATTTTGGTCAATACAAATACTCAGCATGCTGCAACTATTTCTTCCACTTCCTCAACATCTATACCACCTTTGGTGGGACATTTTAGATGTGGAAGATGCAATGTATGCAAATTGTGTATCCCCACCAAGGTCTTTGTGCATCCTATCACGGGACAGAAGTTCACACTCAAGCAATTTCCACCTGTTGTTCAGCCTTTGTGATTTATTTGATACAGTGTCCTTGCAATTTGATTTATGTCAAATCATAAGGCTGAGGCCCGTGCAGTGGCAGGAGGAGGAGGTGGCTGGGCTGGGCTGGTGCGGCCTGCACCGGCCTGGAGGGAGCGCTGAGCCAGCAGCCAGACTAGAAGTGTGGTGTGTCCAGCCACTAACCCTCGGCCACCGCTCGCCCTTTGGAACCTGGGTGCTCCCTGGAATTCCCTTCCAATATGTTTAACTTAATGAAAAAGGACCAAGATGGCTCCCGGAAAGAGAAGAAGGAGAAGAAGGAGAAAAAGGAGCGGATGTCGGCTGCCGAGCTAAAGAGCCTGGAGGAGATGAGCTTGCGCCGTGGCTTCTTCAATCTCAACCGGGCCTCCAAGCGGGACTCCAAGAGCCGGCTGGAGATCTCCAACCCCATCCCCATCAAGGTGTCCAGAGGCTCAGACCTGCACCTCACCGACATCGACTCGGACAGCAACCGGGGCAGCGTGACCCTGGACTCGGGCCGCCTGAGCCCAGCGAGCTCCAGCGACGACCTCAAGGTGGACGACGGCAACTTCAGGGGCTCAGTGCTGCAGCGAGCGGCCAAGTTTGGCTCGCTGGCCAAGCAGAACTCCCAAATGATCGTCAAGCGCTTCTCCTTCTCTCAGAAGAGCCGGGACGAGAGTGCCTCCGAGACCTCCACCCCCTCGGAGCACTCGGCTGCCCCCTCCCCACAGGGGGAGACCCGGACGCTGGAGATGCAGCTCTCCAAGCAGGCCGTGCCCACAGGCCCTGGACGGGCTCCCTCGGTGTCGGCCCCACGCACTGGGGTGCCCGAGCTGGTCAGTAAGAGGTTCCCTGCCGAGCTGAGGCTGCCGTCGGTGGTGCCACCCCAGCCCCGGTGCCCAGGGAGCTGGAGCTGCAGCGGCGCAACACGGGGGACTTTGGCTTCTCCTTGCGGCGCACCACCATGCTGGACAGAGCCCCCGACGGGCAGGTGTACTGGCATGTAGTACTGGCATGTAGGACCAGGCTTTTCCAAGCCTGGTGCTGGCACCAAGGACCTGGCGCTGGTGCTGGTGCCAGGCAACCAGCTGGTGGAGATCAATGGTCGTAACGTGGAGAATAAATCCCGGGACAAGATCATGGAGATGATGCAGCAGTCAGGGGAGAGCGTGCGAATGAAAGTGCAGCCCATCCCGGAGCTGAGCGAGCTGAGCCGGTGCTGGCTGTGGAGTGGTGAGGGGCTGCACCGAGCCACCTTGGATGTAAGAAAAATAAAATGCACAGGTATCGGATGGGGAATTCCTGGCGTGGCAGCGGTACATGGGAAAAGGATCTAGCGGTTGTAGCTGATCACAAGCTGAACAGCTTGTATCCTGTCCTGGGCAATGGAGGTGGTGGAGAGCATCAGTACCATGCAGCCAGAGGACTATGTTGCTGCCTGTAAAGACACCACAGCGAGTTGAGCCTTGCCGGGTAGGAGGGTTTCCCAGGGGAATGACTATGGAATGCTCCCCCCTTTGGAAAGGCTGTGTGAAGGCGTTTGGAGGGAGCTCCCCTCTGGCTGGGGGGGTACCCCCTGAAGGCCGGTGTCATCATGCCCCCCTTCCTCGATTCCCCTCCCCCCACAAGGATGTTGGGGTGAGAGGGGGGCTAGCCTTTGCTGGGCGGGCTGTTAATCAGCAAGAGCGGGGAAGGAGTATTGTCAGCTGTGGGGCTAAGGAGGTGCCGCTCTTCCACTCAACAAGGGGGCGGGGTCAGGGAGGACCCACCCCCGGGCTGCCCCAACAAGAGCTGGGTACGGCCGACGGCCGCGCCGGCGGCATGTGCCGACGGGGCACATCGACCAAGGCCACTACAGAAGGCTAATATTATTACTGTGTGGTGGCAAGGGGAGTTGATTGGGCGCGGGATGAGGGTTCTCTCCCCTGATGTGAGTGGGGAAAAGGAGGAGTGTGAGTTATGGTGAAAGGAAGGAGAGGGGGAGGGGGATGGGAAGAGCTGGTATACTGCTGATGTTGAGGGAGAAGGTGGGGATGATTATGTTTGACCTATCTACTGTTCTGGCTGTGAAATTCAGTATTGTTAAATTATTATATTATGTTGTAAAACTTGGAAATTTGGGTATGTGGTTGGTTGTTCCTCCCCTTCTTGGTGAGAGCAGGAGGGGTGGTGGGGAAGGGCCCCTTCTTTCCCCCCTGGTGGCAGCAGGAGAGGTCAGGAGGGGTGGAGAAGGGCTGGTGGATGACCAGGAGTTAGAGGGAGAAGGGGTATGTTGTTGTGGGCTCTTAAGATAGGGTTTAAATATGGGGGAGTGTTGTTAGTAAGATCTTGAGTGTGAGGTTTTTGTTTATATTTATATGAAATTGTTATATTGAATTTATTTTGTTGTTGTATTATGTGGAATTTATATTGTTGTGATGTATTTCATTTTTGTTCGCCACCTCGAGTCGCTTGTTGAGAGAGTGAAGGATAGAAATTAAAAGTGAAATTAAAGTGAAATGTAGGTTGCACTTCAAGACCACTCAGAGTAAGGATTGGAGAGCACTGCAGTAATACTAGGAGATGTGTGGAAAAAGAACCATTGGTTTCCCATTTTTTGCAGAGGAACCATAAAGAGATGATCTCAAATTTATGTGTATTGAAATGTTGCTATCCAGAAGAAAAAGTATGAAAAATCTTATTACAGAGGGAGGTATTCTGGATACACAGTCTGAATACACTCAAACTAAATGGGTTAAATGATGGCAATAAATGGTCAGTCTTTTTGAGATGAGAAGATCAATCGTTGTGGTCTTGTAGTTTTGTCTCTAAACCACAGCACTTTCATAAGCTGTTTATATTGGCTTTTTGTGTATGTAGCTCCACAGGGAAGTAATATTAGTCATATAGGTGTTTCGTTTGGGTTAATTGAATTATGAAGTAACCTTTACAATATAACATTGGAGGATGAAGTTTTATTATGCATTGTTTTGTAAGCTATCCAATATGTATGTATCAGCATGTTATGTTTATGCAACATCTTGAGGATGGTTGCAGGCTGGGGAATTGTCATAGATCATGGTGTTTGGAATATGATCTAGAATTTACTAATTGTGCCTGCAATATTGATCCACTTGAATGTGGTTTCAACTGACTGAGATTGTAATGCCTTCTAACCCAGAATTAGAGGTGATTGATTGCAGCTTCCATTCAAGTCCTTTGTCAGCTGATTGCCTTCATCATCTATTCACAATGAAATGCCTTTCCATCTGGAGTCTGAAGAGAGTGGCTGAAGTCCTCAATTAGCTTTGGGTCAGCAGATTGGCTTCACCATCTATTGAGACTGGAATGCCTTCCCTCCAAGAGCCCTGAGAAATTGGCTGAAGAATTCAGTTAAGTCTTGGATCAGCTGTTTGCACTACATTTGATTTCTATAGACTCTATGGGTCAGGATTGGAAAAAGGGAGAATTGAAATCAAGGATGCATGTGAAGCCTGTATGGGCTTTCTAGAGATTATAAAAAGTTGTCTACGTATCATGCACTGAATGCTCCCTATTGTGAGCTGGCAGTGGTTAATGGTATTGGTTATATTTCCATCTAATGCAGGTATGAGGAGCAGCCTAAGTGGGTGGAGAACATAAAGAAAGGGATTTCAGTCAGTAATCTTGTTTGTTTGGCTTGTATTTCAGTGTGTTCACCATTATATGACAACAAGATAGTTATATAACCAGAGGAAGATTATATATGAGGCATAGCTGAAAAAGTTTAGGGACCCTTGAATGTTCAAGCCTCTAAGGAGGTAAGATTATAAAATATCTTGGAGGGATTCCCTAGGACTAAGTGGCCTTGGGATGACCATGTTAGGTCCTTTATTTTCTAATTTGACTTGGGTTATATGGAATAGGATTCCACAAAATTAATTATAGAAAAATCATTGATTTATACAGGCATTGGGGGGTCGAATTATTAACGAAAAGGAAGAGCCAAAATGGACCAAATGGCCATATAGAATCATGACTTAAACATATAGAGTTAACATTGTTATTGGGTGGTTTACATCTTTTGTATATTTCACTTAATTGTTGATAGATATTAATGTATATTTTTGGTATTTTTTCAGGCCTCATTTTCCTTAGGAGACACTAGTTGGTATTTTATATTATCCCATTGAGAAAGGGGCTGTGTCCCGAAACGCGTCTGGGCTTTTTACACAGTATACCATATATTTATCCATTGAATGTATAATTGATTTTGCCCATGTTATATATCATATGTTTATCCATTGTTTGCTATTGGGCCTTGAGGGGCCTTTCTTTTATCATTTCCCAATAAGGTACTTATTAAATTGTATATTTTCCATTTCCCCTCCTTTTTCTTTTCTTTTGCCTGCCCCAATCCCCTTCTCCCCCAAGCCCAGAATGTCCCTGACCACCAGGTGAAGGGTGTGTGTGGTGCAAGGGATGTTAGTGAAGCCCCCTCACAGACTGCCCTCAATATGTTGGCCGCATTGTGCGTCACCATGCACCCCTTGGTGAAAGGTGCACCTGGCGTGACCCACTCTCTCACCATGGCGGTCAGGGCTGCCTCGATGTTCTGAGAAGTGTGATGGCTGTCCATGACTTCCGCTTGAAGCAGGGCCCACCTATACCCTGGTTAGGGACCCCTCCTTCCACTCCCAAACGCTGCCTCCGGGTCCTGCCACCAGTGCGCCATCACTGCCAGGTAGGCATGCAGCACGTTTCTGCTCAACCACAGGTCTCTGGTAAAGTGGACGATGGCACCCCCAGCCCCTGCCAGCTGCTGTCTCACTCACTCCTTTAAAGCCAGGTACAAGGCTGGCACCACCTGCAGACTCAGGGTGGTGTGCAAGTGCAGCTTAAACTTGGGGGTCAGGAAGCCAATCAGCCACCTAAACCCCATGTCCCCGACCACCAAGAAGGACTGCCCATTGAGCACAATCATTTTCCCCAACATGCACCTGGCTTTCAGTTGAAAGCCATTCTGCCCTCCACGTACTGCAGCTGCAGATGAACTTGGCAGCTGCCCCCACCCCAGCTCCTCCGTGGTGCACTGACACTTCTAGACCTCAACTGGCTGCTGCTGCTGCACCACTGACAGCGCTGATGGCAGGAGCAGAATATGGTGAGGACACAGCTCTCGGAGGGGCATGTGGCCGGCTCTGTCCAAAGTGGCCAAGGGTCTGTTGTCCTGCCAACCAACATGTGTCCCCAGTTAGTGGGTGTTCTCTATGGTGGGGGACATTTGCTCACCGCACCGCCTGAGACTGGGGGCAAGTTGGTGGAGCAGTTGCTTTTCATCAAGGTCAACCTTCCGCTGCTGGGATTTGCTGAGCAGCCCCTGGGCATGGATTGATGGTGCAGTGGCACACACCATCCCATGCCAGGGGCAGTCTTGGGATGGGGCTCCTCCTCAATCTGGGCTGCTGCTGCTGAGGTGCTGTCCCTTCCTCACAATGCCTGGCATCCTCCCTGCCCCTCTCTCTCTCTCTCTCTCTCACTAGACAGCCTTGTGGCATTAGGAAGCTGTAAGCCTGCCAGCCAGCCTCTGGCTAGACAATCTCAGCCCGCCTATCTGACTGGCTCCCTCTCTCGCTGCACAGTCTTCGCCAGCCTATCTGAGTACCCTGTCAAGGTCCCAGCCTGCCTTCCCTACTGCCTCTCATGCCATGCTTCCTGTCTACCTGCCCTGGTTGCCAACCCCGAACCCTGCCTCAGCCTGCCTTCCGCTGCTCATGCCATGCTTCCTGTCTGCTGCTGCTACTAATGCTGCCTCTACTGTGCCATGGGTTCTGCTGCCAGGCAATCCAATGTCTGCCAGCTGCCACTGCTCCACTGATACCTGGCAGCCTGCAATGCCCAGCCAAGTAGGGGTGCCAGGCCAGCCACCAAGCCACAAGCCTTCCCGGCCTCTGCTGCTGCTACGGACGCTGGGTCTCAGAAAGCCAGCCATGGTGCCACAGGCAACGCTAGGGGCCAAGCACCGAGACTACCTGACTAGGCAACCCAGGATGCCATGCCCCAAGCCTTCCTCATCTTTGTGGCTGCTGCTGTGTCTCCAACAGCCTGCCATGCCACCATGGTCACCCCAGAATGGCCCAAGTCTCTGCCATGACCAAACTTTCTGAACATTCGGTGGGAAGCAAACTCCAAAAGACTGAAAGCACGAACCTGAACTAAGTTTTCGGACTGAACGTCCAAACATCCGAACTGCGTTCTGTTCGCACATCCCTACACCAAGCCCTCTGACGACCTCGCCCAAAGACTGCATATACAAGTTGAACAGGAGAGGGGACAGAATAGAACCTTGTGAGACTCCAGACGTGAGGTCCCATGGACATGATGAACAATCATCCAGCAGCACATGATGAGTTGTCCCAGGCAGGAAGGAGAGGAACCATGCAAGAACAGTCTCACCCAACCTGGCTCAGTCCCACAAGCAGGTCACCAACATCTCATGGTCAATGGTATCAAATGCAGCCGAGAGATCTAACAGGATCAACAGGGTTGATCGACCCTGGTCCATCTCATGGCGGAGGTCATCAACCCACAAGCGCAGTTTCAATGCCAAAACCCAGATGAAAGCTGAGGTGAGAGGGGTCCAGAAAACTGGCATAGTTCAGATGCCACTGAAGCTGCTGAGCCACCAACCATTCAATAAATTTCCCTAAAAATGGAAGGTTAGAGACAGGCAGAAAACTGGCTAGGTAGTCAATGTCCAATTATGGTGTCTTGATCAGAGGCCACACCTCCACCTCCTTGAGGCAACCAGGCACTCTGCCCTCCCTAAGAGACGTGTTGACTACTATAGCCAGCAACAGCCCTAACATCTCCTGGCTGGCCTTAACCAAAGGTTACTTTTAGCAAAGGAAGTCATGCCTCACTAATCTGTTGGTATTCTTTGAGGGTGTAAATAAGCATATGGACAAAGGAAACCCAGTAGATATAGTGTACCTGGATTTCCAAAAAACATTTTATAAGGTCCCACATAAAAGACTCTTGAGAAAATTAAAAAGTTATGGGATAGGAGGTAGTGTCTTACTATGGATCGGTAACTGGTTAAAGGATAGGAAGCAAAGAGTAGGACTAAATCGTGAGTTTTCACAATGGAGAGTTGTAAAGAGTGGTGTGCCTCAGGAATATGTATAAAAGGGCGTTAAGAGTGAGGTGATCAAATTTTCAAATGACATCAAGTTATTCAAGGTAGTTAAAACACGAGCAGACTGTGAAGAACTGCAATGAGATCTTACGAGACTGGGTACCTGGGCATCTAAATGGCAGATGAGATTTAATGTGGACAAGTGCAAAGTGATGCACATAGGGAAAAATAATCCTAACTATGAGGACACAATGATGGGTACTAAGATAGGAGTTACCACTCAGGAAAAGGATCTGGGAGTGATTGTGGACAATACACTGAAATCCTCAGCCCAATGTGCAGTGGCAGTCAAAAAAGCAAACAGAATGTTAGGAGTTATTTGCAAAGAGATAGAGCATAAAACTGAGGATGTCATAATGTCTCTATACAAATCGATGGTGCAACCGCACCTGGAATTGTGTGCAGTTCTGATCACCCCATCTCAAAAAAGACATAGCTGAACTAGAAAAGGTACAGAGAAGGACAATGAGAATTATAAAGGGTATGGAACGGCTTCTATACAAAGAGAGGCTTGACAAGTTGGGTCTCTTCAGCTTAGAGAAGAGAAGACTGAGAGGGGACATGATAGAGGTTTATAAAACCTTGAGTGGTGTGGAACGAGTAGATAGGGAACGGTTATTTATCCTCTCAAATAGTACTAGTACTAGGGGACACTCCATGAAATTAGTTGCTGGCAGATTTAAAACAAATAAAAGGAAGTACTTTTTCACTCAACACATAATTAACTTATGGAATTTGTTGCCAGAGGATGTTGTCAAGACCAGTAGTATAGCTGTGTTTAAAAAAGGACTATATAAGTTCTTTGAGAGTAGGTCCATTAATGACTGTTGACGAAGAAGCTTATGGGATGAACTTCTTACTGTCGGGAGCTGGGAGTGAACAACGTGGGAGTGGATTGCTCATTGTGACTGTTGGTTCTTCTCCCATGTGACCGAGATTGGCCACTGTTGGAGGACAGGAAGCTGGGCTTGATGTACCATTGGTCTGACTCAGTATGGCACTACTTATGTTCTTATGATGGGCACAAGTCCAGTTCACAACAGTTGGCTCTAACTGCTCCCAAGTACATCCTCTGCATCAGCGGCTGACACCCACTGGAACTCATCCCATAAAACAGAACATGTCAGGACTTCCATTACCTCTGCTTCTCCTACTGTTACCAGTGCTGCGTTGAAGTAATGGTGAATTCGAGTGATTTTATCACCCAAAACATTGGCAAACATGTTACAGCAAGCACTGGAAAATTCCAGTTCCAGACAGAGGGAGGCCAGACTGACCAGGCGCCTCACCACTTGGAAAAGCTCATCTGGATGCGACTTTGCAGATGTTATTAAAGCAGCAAAGAATCTCTTCTTTGCTGCCCACACAGCCACAGCATACGATTGTAAAATAACTGTATGATGAAATTGGTTGGCTTCAGCACAAGAATGACAGCACTATCGCTCCAACCACTGCCCTTCTTGCTTCATGCACCACAGGTCCTCTGTAAACAAGGGGGACTTTCATTGTTGGTGGTCAGGGAGCAGATACCTAGAAGCCATTTGGTCAATGACCTCAGCAGAGTATTTCAAAGAGCCATAAGGTCATTGAGTGAACGGTTGTCAAGATTGGCGGGTAACTCCCCAAAGAGCATTCTAGAACCTCTCCAGTTCCATCAATCTCCTGGGGGTGAACCAACCTAACTCATTCCACACCATTCTGGGGGCAGACATGTGCCAGGAGACTGGCCTGGAGGAGGTAATGATCCATCTATTACAAGGACACAGCTGACACCTCCCCCACTAATGGATTCCCTGTCTCAAGGCCTGTGCAAAATATCAGATCTAGGGTATTTCCTCCATCATGGGTCGGGCCAACAACCATCTGTGACAGTCCCATGGCGGCCATGATATCACTCTCCCTTCCGCGGCCCCCCCGGCTGACATCAGCGTGAATGTTGAAGTCTCCCAGCACCACTGTCCTCAGGGTCCGCAAGACCTCTTCTGACACTACCTCCACTAGAGAGTGCAGAGATGCTGCCATACAGGTAGGTGCATGGTATACTAGCAGCAGCCCCAATCTGTCTTTGACCAAATCAATCACAAGATGGAGGCCCTCAGTGCCTGAGACAGTGTGCACAGGATACTTCCTCACAGTCCATGTATCTTTAAAAATAATGGCTACACTGCCCCCGCCCCTCTGGCCGTGACTGGTGCTGTACAGAGTACCCAGATGGAACAAGGTCAAAATAGGTCCTGACTCAGTGTCCAGCCAGGTCTCTGAAATGCACATGAGGTCAGCTGCCTAGTCCATGATTAATTCCCAGGCCGTTATTGACTTATTTACAACCGACCTCGTGTTAAACAGCATCAGGGGTCCTCTAGTCATCAACCACTTACTGCCTGCATGGGGCCAGTGAGAGGGGCAGGCAACAAACACCTGTCCCATCTCAGAGATCTAACCACCCTCCCAGAAGGGCCATGATTCCCCTGGCCCAACATGACTCCAATGGAAGTGGGATCCCCCCTGGTCTTCTCCCTCGAACCCTCACACAGTGACTGTCCCATCCAGCAGGTAAGGGAGACCCCCCAACACCCCAATTCCCCCATACATCCCTCACAGGGGGGTAAGCAACAGCCCTCTCATGTGGGTCAACCCCCCTCCCACTGAGGGGAACCCCCCCACACTCCCTCCTAACCCACTGGGGGAACAGGACATCCCTAAAACCTTCCAAGAAAAAAAAAATCCCCTCTTCCTCAACCCGTCCACCCCAAAAAACAACACCCTTCCAACCAAACTCCACCACTAGTGGAGGAGCCTGTAAGGACAGGCTTGGGAAAAGGCCTGTCACAATAAGAGACCAAAAACTGAGATTGGTTTAAATAGACTACACAAGTGTGTGGAGCCTCAAGGTCATGGAGGACCTGAAAAAATGATCTCTGGAGCATGGGTCGTGTACTTGTGAACTACTGGAAGAAATAAACACAGGCCCAGGAAGTGCAGCTGAAGGGAAAGTTGTGCCTGTTTGGGGAGAAACTGAGGCTTTGGGAATGAGGAGAGTGGGACAGTCTTGTGGTATGGTATGGTATGACTTTATTTGTTGTTAGCCACCTGGGCTATAGCAAGTGCAACCAAGACAGTCAAACAAACAAATAAACATTCAAAACTACTTTTCTCAACATGTATTTTATTTTTCTTATTTATTTTCTAAATTTCTACCCCGCCCCTCCTGAGAACAGCTCAGGGCGTCTTCCAACAATAAAACCATATAAAATACATGTAAAAATTTAAAACATCAACATACATTATAAAGTATTCAACAGGGCCCGGGAACATTCAAATGCTAAAAGAATGAAGCTATACATTAAAATATTAAAATATGCAACATAAAAGGGGAAACAAAACAATGACACAAAGTTATGGCTCTAATACAATTTTACACTAAAGGCAGGTAACAGAGCCCGCATACTTATCCAGTCTTGAACAACAGAACCCGGAGGCAAAAAAGTAGCCACCTCTCTAGAATAAGACCCACTCCCATCCAGTAGTAGATGCAACTTAGATATGTCGCCTAGCCCTAGCTGTAGTTTACCTACTATTGGGGTAATATACTTTTCCCTCCACTCAGTGTAGGTGGTGCAATATAATATGATATGCACAGCTGTCTCTATACAAGCCATATCACAAGACATGCAAATTCTCTCATTATACGGTGTGTTCTTATATCTCCCTGATATGATCGCAGAAGGGAAGGCGTTAAATCTCATTAGAGAAAAAGTCCTTCTAAGAGGCCAAGATGGCCAGCTCTGCAAATAGTCCACTGGGGCTTTCTTAATATGGTAATCCAGTGCACTCCACTGGACTGAGCGGGCTATAGACTCATATTGGAGATTTTGATAATTAATTCTCCGAGAGATCAAACGTGCCGCCCCACCCCAACCCAGTGAGAGCAAAATCTCCCTTGATAGACCAAGTTTAGCCACTTCCAGTTCCGCCCTCCTGCACCACCTGTCCTTTGCCTGCATATCGTATACATAGGCAAATAATTAATTCGAGGGCGGTGGAAATACATCCACCTTCAACCAGAATTTTAGGATGTAGGCCAAAGCTATAGTCCAAACAAGCACCATACCCAGTTCCACCCTAAGAATTACTTGGGGAACTGATTTTGGAACAAACAAAATCAAGCACAGAAATTGATTCTGCAGGGGTTCAAGTTTCTCTTTTGCTGAAAAGCCCCATACAGCAACAGCATACAATAGCTGGGGGAGTACCTTGGCCTTAAAGAGGCCAAGTCAGGACTTACCAACCTTCCACCCTGTATGTGGAAAAAGCTAAGACTCATGCTTGCCGATTTCCTGGCTTGATCTTTACTTGCCAAGAAATGGGGGAGCCATCTACCTCTACTAGAGAATACTACACCTAGGTATTTAAAGGTCTTAACCTGCTCAAGAATATGGCCCTCCAGGCACCAGTAGTACTGGCGTCGTGGTTGGCCAATTACCATGATCTTGGTTTTCAGGTAGTTGATCGCTAGATTCTCCCTTTTACAGTAAAGTTCAAGCCTTGTCAGACTGCGACGTAGGCCCACCTGCATTAAAGAAAGGATAACCGTGTCGTCTGCATACAGAAATAGATGTAACCGGTGAGGACCGAACCTAGAGGCATGACTATTAGCCATCCCCATAAATGGAATTAAGTCATTTACATAGAAATTTAAAAGAGTTGGGGGCAAAATGCAGCCTTGTTGAACCCCTCTATCTAACGGAAGACAGCCTTGTGAGGGCAAATCTATTACAGGCTGATGTAAGCACATTCCATAAGTTTCCTGGTAGTACGGATCCACCACTTAGAGCTGTAACATTCAAATTATGAAAACATCATCTCAGGCTCAGCTCTTATCAACTGCTGCGTACTTCTTAACTATTTGATGCAATAGCCCATATTCCAAACTAGGTGATACTGCACTGCTCTTAGAATAATTTGTAGCCCACTCACATCACAACTAATCTTGTTCCTTGAGTTTCTAACATCTTGACTCCTGATATTCAGAGAACCATGGCATTTGTAGGAGAATGTAACAGGATCCTTGCAAATTACGACCTGCCTATCTACCAAGATCTTGAGCCCATTTCACTAAACCATCTTAAGCCTAGAAGATAGCTCTGAATGAACGTGAAATGAGATTTCACCAAAATAGGAAATCTCATCAAAATCCCAGTTCCTGATATCATCTCAGTTGAATTGAGAACCTCTCGGTACTTGGTAATGTCTCAACTGACATTTCATTACTCAATTTACTGACTTTCTGCTTTCCAGGATTCCATTTACCGCCTTGTTGTTTACTGCTTTCATTTACCACTTTGCCATCCATTTCAAATCCTGAGAGATATCGCATTTCTTGCACTCCATTTTCCATTGTATTTCCTTGTCACTCATTGGCTGTAGGGATGAAGTGGCAGCAACTATTACTGCGCTGCCATTCCATTCCGAGAACTCGGCACTTAATGTGTCTTGCTACCGACTTCCCCTCGATATTTCTGCGATTCCGCATTACCTGCTGCCAGCATCTGCAGATGTGGCATGTCTGCAGTTTGTGAACACAAGAGGTTTTATGCCACTTTCCGCCACTGAGCACAAGTCCCTGACACACCGTGATGCAGAATGAACTTAGGGTGACTCTGACTACCTGCTTCAGAGTCCGCTGCAGGGGCGTAGCCACCGTGGCGCAGGGTGGTGGGTGCATTTGCACCCTTGTCCCACCCTGGGAGGGGGCCGGCAGTGATCAGAGCTGACCCCAGGCATATGTGGCATCTGCGGGAGCCAGGAGCCCTGCTCCCAAGTCCTGCAGGAGTCTCTCTTGCACCACCAGCACCACCTTTTTAAGCAGCTCAGTTGTAGCCCTGCAGCACTGCTACATGGGTGGGGGAAGAGTCCCCCCCATCCCCTCCTTCACAGCGAATGTTGCTGCCTTGTAAACAAAGTTCTTCTTCGAGTAGCTCCTTCCATTCTCACAAATGGGAGAGTACCAAGTCTAGAAAGAGGCGGTGGGGGAATTTTCTAACAAAATGACACTCCATGCAGGTTGGATCTACAACCTGGCAGGGGGTATCAGGCAGGGGGCAGCCTGCTCGGGGGGGGGGGTCCATTCAGCTGGGGGAGGGTTGGTTGTTCAGTGCTGTCTCTGTTAGAAGGATGGACAGATCCTCCCTCTTCCCTTTGTGATTGCCGCATAGAGAGAACTGGGGGTGCAGAGCAGCTACAATGAGGCAGAGAGCCATCCCAACAAAGGGGAAGTATTTGTCCTTGGCACCCTAATGCACAAGAGAATTCATAGAAGAGCAGGCACTCCCCCCCCCATCCCCTGAATCAGCATCAGGAGCCAGGCACTCGCTCACTGCTGCTGGGGCTGGGGATCCCTGCACTCTAAGTGGGACAGAGACTAGTGCACAAGGAGGTACAACAAACAGGGCAGCACCCGGAGTTGAGCTTTGAGGGAGAGATCTTTGTTATCCCTCCTTGCTCACTAGTCGCTGTCTCTGTCCCACTTCGAGTGCAGGAATTCCCCAGAAGCAGTCAATCCCAGTTACCAATATGGTGAAATTTCTCATGAGCAGCAATTTAGTAGCTCATTTTAACCCTACTCTGAACCCATGCCTCCAGGCTTCAGTCATAAGGGGTATTAGATTTGGTCCCTCTGTAGAAAAGTGTATTGTAACAAAGTTTACTAGACTGGCTCACACATTAACGTCCTCCTGTACCTCTTAACCTCCACTCCGGTGCCTCCAATCAGAATTTTTGTTCTCCTGTTGAGAAGAGAGCACATAAATAGAGCAAGTGTGAAACCCGAACCCCGAAAGCAATGTTTGGTTAGCCTTGTTACTTCTATGAAGTGAACTGAAGATAATAAAATCACTTGGATTATGTAGGGGATATAGAAAAACATTTTGATTAGATGTTTAATTTAAACTGTTTAATTCTATCTCTACCAGGAAATTGACAAATTGATTTTGTCTAATCCCTCCAGAATATGGGAACCAAAGACACCTAGCAGTACTCCAACTACTGAGGCTAAGATAGGGTAAAACCACACATGATGGTGGCATGCCACTGAAACAACTCGGGTCTGGAACCCGCTGCTAACACGGCCGAGGAAAGCTCAGACCACTGGCCACACGTGAGTGAGGCCGGGAGATCCATCCCGCTGTCCATATGGCCTGGGATGGTCGGGTAGTGGTGACATCAGTTGTGCTGGTGGCAGTCCCTGTCCCTACACCACTTCCAGAGCTCCTCTCCCACCATGACAGGTAGTCATGGAAGCATGGCAGACTGAATCTGGGTTAGGTCACAGTGGGCCAGAAAAATCGTTCTAACCTGCTGTGTCCTGCCGGTATGAAAGGCCCTAGCCTGGGCTGTTATTTTGACTGTATGCTGAAGTAAGAGCCCCTCCTAGCCACCAACACTACTACCTGGGATACACCAGGTCAACATCTGGTGGCCTTAAACCACACATGACAATGGCCTGAAGGCTAAAGCAGGCCATACAAGGTCTAAGCAGGCCACTGTAGTGTCTGGTTTAATCCATGGTCTTTCTAAAAGATTTGCAGTTTTGTTGGGAAGGACAACCCCTCAATGCTACTGTATTCCTCCATTTTGACCCATGTTGCTACTCCCCACTTGAAAATCACATCATAGTGTAATTGCACATCGGGCCCTTATAGGTTTATTTTAAAATATTATTAGTCAAGCGCTGGTAGCTACGACATCACAAAATTCAATTGAATTAAATTATCACTCGTGTCTGGTAATTCTCAGTAACAAATTAGCACTGTATTCATCAGGGGGGTTAGCAGTTATAATCACAGAATAAAAAAGCAGCCTTTAAATTGGTTGAAATATGATAAAATATGTTGAATGTTACTGGAAGTTTGTCACAAACAGGCTTCATAAGGATCTAGCATTTCAAGCAGTCCTCATCAACGAGATGGCTGTCGTGTCACTGAATTGAAAATTGGGAGGACTCAGAAATTATGCTGGAGAACATTCAGGATCAGGTTTTTAAAGCAAACTATACGTAATTGTACAAATGAACACAAGCATTTGAACCTCTTAGGACATTTTTAAAATGGGAGAGCTTTCTCCCAAAGTTTTAAAATAAGGCTTGGGGGAACCCCCATGGGAAGGAATCAGAATCAGATACTTTTCTCTGTACTGGAAGTTCCTGATAATTGAGGACTTACATAGTCTGCTTCTCAAAACTTCTAGGAGTCACCCAACACTGCTGTTTCCAATGGCAACCAGGCAACTTTTGGTCCAGCAAGCAGTGTCCGATTCCCTCCCCCCCCCCCCCCGGGGTTTCGCCAAGGAACATTTTAAACCTTGGAAAAAAACTCTCCTGTATACAAATGACCCCAATTTATGTAGTTATCCAAGCTGTATGCACCAATGAGTCCCAGGTGACAAATTGGCTGTGAGTGAACACTTGGTTTGGATGCATCCTTCTTTAAGTACATTTGTGAATGCCTTCAGTTAACAAATAATGCTTTGTTATGAAATACAAAGGAATCTAAGTAAACATTAACCCTACATCATCCTTCTAACACTGATTCATCAGGGTGAATAGACTTGACTCTTCCAGAGTTACAGTGAAATAAACACCTCTGTACATTGTATGTCATAGCTATTCTGCTATGAGAGTTAATCTCACTTAGGATCTGACTGACTGGAATCAATGCAAAATTGTCATTTACTCGGGGTGGAGTGTGTGTGTGTGTGTGTGTGTTTTCAGGCCTCAATGGGTATTTTCAGACGTGACGGGGCGGCATTCGCCCCGTCCCGGGACCACTCTTCAGATTTCCCGCCAGAATCAGTCCGTCACATCCAACAGATGTGCCAGCTGATCCCAGCGGGGAATCGGGTAGGGGGCGGGGTCGTGCAGTGCAACGTGTGGCCGCACGGCCCCGCTCCCCCATGCTCCCCCACCGCCCGCCCTCTGGGGAGACGGGCAGGAGCCGCGGCCAATGCAGCTGCAGTGCCCGCCTGAATTGACCACGGCCCAGAATCCCGCTGGGAATTCCAGGCCATGGTTTCCGTCCAGACGAGACGGGCCCCTTAATCGCAGCAGGGAATCACATTCACCACGCAATCGGTGCCGGCCCCACCGGTTTCACCCATCGCATGGTGAATGTGATTCCTTGCCGCGAGAGACCGTGGTTAACATCTGGGGGGGAACTTCTGGTTCCCCAACAGATGTTACGAGGCCATTCCCCACCACAGGGTATTGACTGTGGTTGAGAGTGGTCTCGTAACGTCTGAAAATACCCAGAGATACACAGCATACTGTGACAGAAATTACATTGTTGTGAATTCATTGGTTTCCCATCATCCATAAAATGTAGACTTGTTTCATGATCAAGTGAACCCAGGTCCTTTTAAGATCTACTAAATGTGGAAAATATAGCTCTTCTAAGTTTATCTATCAGTACAAAAGTTATATTTTTATTATGCTGTATGAAAAGAAATCTGTATTTCCATGACAGTGTCAGTCAGTCAGAAAATTTATCGTGTGGCAAAGCCATGACAATTTTAGAAACACAAATACCAAACCACAAACAAAATACCCATACAAAATACAAACGCCCAGACAATGATTTCAACAGCCACTACTCTGCCTCTTGATGCAAGAGGAAAGTCATATAAATCTTTCTGGATAAATTTTTTTTGCCATCAGCCTAGAAATATCATGAGACTGATCAATCAAAAGGTACTGTACATAAATGTCTTCTGCCCTGTTCAGCCATTTGCTTATGATACGGAAAATGAATTATGACCTGAGGTCCTCATACTAGTTACAATATAGTAATATATGAACCACTGACTCCACAGTCTCCGTGCCACATAAGCATAACCGTTTTGCATATAGAACCCCTTGTAATGGCCCTCCAAAACTGCTAAGGGTAAAACGTTAAACCTGGCCCAAGAAAATACTTTCCATGCACTCAAATGTGGAACACTATTGAAATAAGACATAGTCAGTAGTGAGTTATTCATGATCAGACAATAATGCAAGGTTGAAGGTGAAAAAGTTATCACAGGGATATCAGCTTGATGGGCCTAATCAAACTGTCGCTGTCTCCCAGCCATCATCGCCCCCTGGAATTCCAAAGTTAAAAGATACACAGGGCGAAAGTCCAAGGAATAATCCTTGGCTTGCCAAGGCCACTTGTCTTGAAGAATCAACATTGATATACGGGCTGCTTGGACAAATAACAAACGTTGTCAAAATACAAGAATCAGCAGCCAGGTCCAGGTTAAAACTGGAAGAAAACCACATTCTGCTCAGAGAATTACATTAGGTACACACTTGGGGGCCAATAATACAGTTCTCAAAAATTCAGATTGGACCAATTACAATAAGTCCACCTTTCCAAGTGTCCAGCAATAACTCTATGCACTCCATACAATAACTGAGGTATACATTTAGCCCTAAATACTGTAAAGGCTGGAGAACCAAATCCGTCCCCCTCCCCGACCTAGAAAATCATATAATAGCTGAGGTACTTTTGTTTGCCTGAGAAACTCCCGAGTGGGTGTGGGTTGACCAGGAACCAGAAGACTGCAAGATGGTACCAAGGTACCAAAAGGATTTAACCTTTTCGTTCTCATGCCCATTCATAAACCATCCATGTTGCTTCCTGCTTTGGGAAAAAACCACAACCTTGGTTTTCTCATAATTGATTGTTAGCAGGTTCTGCCTACAATAACCCACAAATGAGTATTTATGTTTCCTGAGCCCCACCTGAGTCTGTGAAAATAATGCGGTATCATCTGCGTACAGAAGACAGGCAATTGACAGTGAATAATGGTAATTATTTTAATATATAAATACAGAATGTATACATTTTAAATAATGTGTAATTCCTGGGAATTGCATCTAAGGGTTTATTCTCACAAACAAGTATGTTTGGAGGAGTTACTCTGACGTAAATACCTCCCCTTCTACCTGTGATTCTACAAGCAATGGGAACCATGGATTAAGGCCACAGTCTGTCAAACAGATTCCTAGTAGTTAAGCCTTAAATCACGATTACTCCTGAATCATTCACATACTGACAGCCCTCAAGTGAAGTTATTCAGGAGTAGGAAGAAAAGTATGTACCCCTGAAAAATGAGTCCATACTCTCCTTTGCTTTTTACTTTGAAGATACTGTAGTGTGAACTAGGGGTGAAATGTGCATTCTAATCATTCTCACAATACAGTGAGAACTTGTGAAATCTCACTATGATTTGTGAGAATTGCGTGAGATTTCTGAAAATGCTCTGCTCATGTTCAAAATGACCACCTTCGCCATTCTGCATGCACAGAGCATGCATTGAGGTTGTCAAGAATCTTAAAGCCCCCAAAACGGTCTGCACCTGTGAAAAAAGGCCACCGAGGGACCCACACATGGGCAGACAGTTGTTTAAACTATCAAGAATCTCATGAGAACAGGTTGAGTGTTGGGCTATTCTCGACTCATTCTCATTCTCTGAAATCTCATTGAGGAACTCAGTTCTCAATGAGATTTGTGATAAATGCAAGGGCAAGTTTTAGCGCTAGTGTGAACTCTTTACTTCAAAGCAAAAAGAGAAGGCCCAACATCATGACCACTAGAGGAAGATTAAGTAACTACATCTTTTTGCAGCTGTACTGAGAATGGTACCAAAGTGGAGTAGTTGTTTCAATTTAATTAAATCAAAATAATTACTTTGACTTAATATTCTTCATTGAAATGTGCCCTTAATTGCTCTTTCCTTTTCCTGATCTTCCTGCTTCAGAACTTGCATGGGACTTCCAGCAGGGACAGCTTCACTTAAGAAGTCAAAGGGAGAGATGCTGTGAAGGAAACACAAAAACAGGAAGTACCGAGGCTTTGGGGGAATCACAGAGAACTTATGCAGGGACACCAGAACAGAAGATCAAGCCCCATAAAGTAAGAGTCTCCCTCTCTACTTAATTTCATTTGCTTGGAAAGAAAGGTCTCTAATTTATTCTCGTTTTAACACACACACCACCACCACTACCATTTGTGGGATCTCAGGAGGTTAAAGTTATTTAGGAGGTAATAAAAAGTAACTTTGGGAGCAAACCCCAGAGAATACATTTAGAGCTTTTGGCACTGTAAGCAGTTCAGCATTGTAAAATAGTGGGATCACTAAAATGTTAAGTAACTCTTTAGACTTTTGTCTTAAAAACAACTCAATCAAATATTTCAAAGGAAAAAAAAATCCTTACCTAACCTTCCACCATTTATTCTGAAGATTGTGCATAATGTTAGATCCTATTACAGTTTTGCCAAGAACTAAGGGCATATTTTACGTTTTATCACATTGCTAGGGAAGTAAATAAATATTTTGCCTTGATTGTATATCAAATATGTGGATGTCAGAAACAATTTTTCAGTGTTGTAATTTTAAGTATTTACAAGGAGAGGTGTTTTTAATTTTTTTTTTTAATTGAAGGGGAAATGATTAATTTTAATGCTCAACAAAATGAAGGATTGATAGAACAGGTTAGAATCACATATGCTATGGGTACGAAGGGACTTTGTAAAAATCCCCCATGTTCATAACAATGCATCTTTTTCCTGTCCTGGAACTCTGCTTTTATAGACTTGACTAACTGTGCATGGATTGCAATTTTAGCTGAAATGAGCAATAGGTTAATGCTGTTGACAAATAGTCTACACAACACAATAGTTGCAATGAAAATTCAATTTGTATCAAAATCTGTGTTAATAAAAAGTTAGTGCTTTTAACTCACCCTCCCATTGAATACATGATTTCATAACACTCCAGAATTTGAATATGGACTATTCATAAATTGTTCATGTAGGATACTCATTGTAAATTGTATTAATTTAACCTTTAAATACACCATTGAATAATGGTCTTCTTTACCTTGCATTAACTCACCCTTTCACCCATTAAAAATAATCATACTTTCACTTAGAGGGTAAGTATACTGAACTTCATTTTTAATGTTGTTAGTATTCATGCTTTGTTAGTGAAATTTGATCAGCCTATTAACGACGTTGGACTTTTTGTAGGTAGCTCACATCTGTTGTCAGAAATAATTAGATCAGGTGTCAACTGATGATGCCTTTCCAGACAGGGCTTTACCATTTTGAGTAACCATGCCCTAAGTGTCACTTTGCATAATATTAAGCTTTTTAGTTGGTAGTTTATTTGCCTGGAGATTTCATAATGGAACTTTAATAGTAATCTGACATAGTCCCAGACTGGTGTGTAAATGACTTTCCCTTCTGCTTGTAAGAAATTCTGCTCAAGAGGATTTTTTTAAAATAAAGTTCTTTCAGGGATTATGGGAGATATTTATAACACTGCCTCCCTTTATTGAGCATATAGGCATACACAAGACATTATCTTATGTGAATGAGCGCATCTAAAGTTACAAATTACTTTTCACACTAATGAGCCCATTAGTCAACTAAATGTGCTGACAAATTGGGAATGCAATTATTTTAGAATCAGGGTTTTGAGAAAACAGGCGGAAAATAATGCCAGTTCTTTGAAAATCACTATATATTGCTACCCATCACCTAATTCTTAAACAATACTTTTTGAGCTGAATTTAATGTTTGTAAAAGCTCTGTAACTGTACTATAAAAGTATACTTCTTTATTTATCCACATAGACAATGCAAATGCCAATATTCTGTCATTCCTCCACCAATATAGGTCATCTTGGCTGGGGAAAACCAGACCAGGGTTGTGTGTGCACCAGTGGTTCCCAAACATTTTGCTTGCATGGCATCATTTTAGAGGTGTGCACCAGGGTCCTGTATAGTTTTCATTTTTGTTATTTAAATATGTTGTTTTTGTTTTCAGAAATATCGAATTGTCATTTTCGTTTTTGCTTTCGTTTTCCATTGGTTTCAATGGAAAACACATTTTCAGCTGTAACGTATTTATTTTTCATATGTGGCTGAATCCTGGAGGTATTATACCGCCAATTGACAGCATTAAGTGTTCCAAATTACAGAATGATTGGATAAAGGAATCAAATTTTATAAGTAGTTGTATTATATTATTTTGCAAAAATCTTCATATAAATTCTTAGCTGTAACTTCTTTGACTCACATTTAATATACATGAATCTTGGCAAGTTTATACCCCTTTCTTTATTTACTATCTCTGACAACTTTCAGAAGGATTGGATAAAGGGTCCTGGTGGTATAAGCAATTAACTTATAAATGTATGTCTGATTGTAACATCTTTGTAGTCCAACCAGTGTATATGAAATTTGGCAGAGCTGTATATCACACTTTCATGACCATCTCTGCCAAATATCAGAAAGATGTGATAAAGGGTCCCAATTTTATATGCCTGCACAGCATATGCAGAGAAGGAGCCTATGCAAGGGATTCTCTTACGCATCACTGTGGTATAAGATCGGTTTGTGATGTCAATTGGCCAGCAGAACTGTCAACCAAATATCCTCATTCTATTCTGTGACCATCCCAACTTCTCTCCCACACTTGTTATTGGGAACTCAGAAGCATCTGTTTAGGAAAGAGCCAATAGGGATCTCTTATGTCCTGTTGTGATGATAATTGGCCAGCCTGGATGTATAAACTATGCCTCCTGATTGCTGGGATGTTATCCCCAAAGTCCCAGTTATGTCCCTTCCATGCCTGCCTCAGGGCTGCCCCCTATGCCCGCCTTGAAGCCACTACTGATTGATCTTGTAAATCTAGAAGCATGCAGTAATTGGCCAGTGTGTCTGTCAGTCTTTTGGGTTGCTACACATCCTCCCTCCTACAGTCTCTCCCCTGCCATGCAGGGTGCCTGCTTCTGACTGGCACTGCTTTTACTGCTATTTATCTGAATAATGGTCTTCAAGGGGACAACATAAATTACTTATAAAATTAGGTCCCTTTATCAAATTGATCCATAGTTTTGCAGAGATGACAGGAAAGGTATATGATACATTCCTGCCAAATATCCTGTATACAGGATGGAAAATAAACATGTTACAGCTGGAAATGTATTTTAAAGATAATGTCTTATACGATCAGGACCCTTTATTCTATCATTCTGAAAATTGACAGGAGTGTTAATCTCGACATAATATTCACAGGGTTAAAGCAAATTGGATTGAAGATAAAGAAGACATAGCCATGAATGTGTATGGAGCTTTTCTTAAAATCACAACATTCAATTGCTTCTGTAATTTGTTTTCTTTATCTAAACATTTTGAAACCGGGTACAGATAGTGCACTCCATTGGGGGCACAACTCTTCCATGTTTCATCAGAATTGAATAAGAAACTAAAATTGTATAGCTGGAAATATGTTTGACAGTTTTTTCCCTTCAAAAACAAAATGTCATTTTCTTCAATTTTTGTTATTATTCATTTTTGTTTTTGTAATACTAATAATGAAAATGACATTTTTTTAATCATCGTTATTGTAATAACAAAAATATCATGCACATCCTTAAGTCTTAAATATAATCCTTTGACTAGGGGCAGTTTCTTCCCACACAGCTTTGCACCAGGGTGCAGATGCACCAGTCATCCCAGTTCATTTGCTTTTGATTCTGCCTATTTCATCATTGCAAGAGCAGTGCTGGAATCATCCTAAAACCAGCCAGAGCCCCGAGGAACTCTTCCTCCCCCTCCATTTGTAACCAGAGTGGAGAAGGGGAGGGAGCAGAAGACACAGCAGCAGCCTGGAACCGGTTTGGGCCAGTTTGGAGGCTGGCTGGGTTTCTCTACTTTAGTGAGTAATTCCTTTAAATTTGTTTATTTATTTCCCCCAGTGAATTTTGTTGCTGTATATTATGGTACAGTCCCTTTTAATTGTTTCCTCACACTGAGTGATGTATTTTTTTATTTTATTTTGAATTTGTTTTTAGAAGTTTTTATTTATTTATTTATTTATTTATTTATAACAACACTTCTATACTACCCCCTCCTGCCTTTTGGTTGTTTGGGTATTTTAAATATATTTTTGATGTTTTTTACTATATGTTTTATTTATGGTTTGGATATTTTGTGTGTTGACTAAATATATATTTTTGAATATATTTACATTTTTATTTTTTGAAATGATCTGTTTATATATCATTTGGATATTGGATATTTCCCTTAAATATTTTATGTGACCACAAAGTGCAGCAGGGAAAATTCAAACAGAATTTAAAAGTTTTTCCAAAAGCTTTACTTGCAGACTTCTTATATTTAATATTTTTGCAGCAATGGGTGAAAACCAAAATGATGCTAACCGCCCTTTAACCACCCTTCGTGGTCATTTATGCATGTTTCAGGGCTGCATAGGGCACCAATACAGCCCTGCAACATGCATAAATAACCACCAAGGGTGGTTAAAGGGTGGTTAGCATCATGTCTGTTTTCACCCAATGTGAACACTTCAGAAATACTTGCTTTTCAAGTGACCTTATATTGTCATATATTGGTGATCTTTTTTGTGATAGCCCCTTTGCATTTTGGGCCTATTCCCAAGTGAACTGATGCTTGAGAAACTTTTTGTTGAACTTTAAATGCTTAAATTGGTTTGGATTAAAGTGCTCCAGGGCTCCAGAGGTGATTTTGGAAACTACAGACTGATGAGCCTGACATCTGTTCTGGACATTGCAAAATGGTGGAAACTATTAAAAACAGAATTATGGGGCATATTGATAAAAATGACTGGGGAAGAGTCATG
>QEPC01008323.1:59521-78426 GCA_003113815.1 Sphenodon punctatus | reverse complement strand
TGATGAGCCGTGCACCCTGAGGCTGGGTTTCCCGGCTGTAGGAATGAGAGCAGTCTTGAACCACGCAAGAGACCGGCTGAGAGGTTTTTCCCTTTCCTGGTGTCTTCCCCCTGCTTGGGTTCCCTGGGCCATTTCTATAGTTGCCCTCGTGGTATAGGCTCCCTCCCCCTACTCCCCTGACAATATAGAGACCAGATCCGGGGACTGGCAAGGGGACAAATAAAGAACTTGCTATGGGCCATATTTAGCCCCCAGGCCTTAGGTCCCCTACCCCTGGGTAAGGGAAGGGGAGCAGGGATGGGAGGGGCTGGTCTGAGGTGAAAGATTAGAAATGCAGCACTATCAGTGTGGCTTAGCAGCTAAGCTTTTGGTCTACTATACTGTTTCCTAACGTATTCTGCCCCATGCTGTCTCTTCTAGTCATGCCTTCCTCTCTCCCAACTGCAACTATAGCTGAGGTGGGGGAACTCTTTGGGTTCTTTTATGCATACTAAGACTGATGTTCACACTAAAGTTTTCCCCACAGTTAGGCACTTAAAGGGCCTTTCCCTGTTAGTTGTGAATTCTCTGGTGTGTATTGAAAGCTTATCTCACCCCTTTAGCATTTCTCTAGTAGTGCACATGTAAGGGTTCTCCCCTGTGTGTCAGGGTTTCTCTCCTGAGTGGATTCTTCTTTTTCAAATAGCCATTTTAAAAAGTGAAACAAGACATGCATACATAAACATTCATTTAAAACATTCTTGAAGCCTTGAGCTGCCATATACATTTTTTGTTGTTTATTATTATTATTATTATTATTATTATTATTATTTATTTTTATTTATTTTTATTATTTTATCATTATTATTTTAGCACCTGATCTAGAGAAGCAAATGCTGGTTTCCATTTTTTTTTACACACAGCTTTGCATTTTGCTCACTATTGCATGACATCACCATTGTGTAGTTTTTAGATTTTCATAGACTGTGAATTCATTGCCCCTGACCCCACCAATCTAAAAGTTTACACTGCCTTTGACCGCAGAGATCAACAAGGACAAGCAAGGTATATCAGCAGTCCCAATCTTCTGGTCTACACTACAATCTTTTGGACTTTTCCCATTATTTCTCTGTATTGATTTACTTCTAGTGGAAACAAAAATTAGTAGGAGCAGAACAGCGAACCAACTGCCAGCATTTTTTTCCCACCACACTATCAAGGGATTAGTTTAATCTGAAATGGATTCTTGAAGTTTGGGACCCACTATGGGTAGCCATAGGATACTTCAGAGCCCCATCACCTCAAATACAGAGCAGTGCTTACAATAGTTAGTTGTCTATTGTCATCCCCAGAACAATTCTATTATCACTGCTCAAAACAGGTTTACATAGACCAGGATAGCTAATACACTAGAGATCAGTCTACAACACCACTTCTCAATATTTCTACCACAGGTGGGGAATTTTCCAAAGGTGTTTAATGCAGTTTAGTTCCAGAAATAAAAGGGTAGCCCAGTTTTATTGCCAGGGTCACATTCTACTAGAAATGTGACAATTAATGACACTTTTTTTTATTTTTTCCCCAAAAGCATCTATCAAAGACGTTTATCTATTTGTACATGATTAAAATCCACAAATCAATAAAAATGGGTACAAGACACCTAATTTAACTTACTCCATAAATCAACCTAATAAACAAATCGAGCAAACATCCATGACAAAAATAGAAAACTGCACACAACTATCCTACCCACATGACCATGAATGACTGGATGAGACAACCAGAGTTCCATGGGTCACGTGACAGCAGTTAGGGAAGAACCTGGATCATTCACTTCTGACATTAATTCGACTCAGATGGCTATTGGTGGAAATAGAGCTATACGAGGTACAAATAAAGTACAACAGTATGAGATAACCATGTTTCAAAATAGCATCTCCGGGCTAGTACTTGCATGTCCTCATTTAATTCCATAGCTTTTTACCTTCACAAAAGTCAGATTCAAAGGACATGACATTGGACATCTACTGCAGGTCAGCAACAGCAACTATGGATTGATATCCACTTTGACACAGTCTCTTGATCTGAAATGGGAATAATTTCTAGCTGTCCTGTGGCATTGCATCATGTCACATTGGGTTACACTACATCATGTCATATGTCAACACACCATGCTATGATGCTTCAGAGTGGCTTAATATCTTAATGTGATGTGACAAATCATAAATCTGAAGTGACTGTTTAAAACCATTGCTTCTTCTCCAGAACATCATCTTGCAAAGCAGAAAGATTCTTGTTGTCAAGTCTGGATGGACAGACAGACAGAAAGGCAAAGATGGATAATTTGCTCTGCTTGTGGACGATAATGAAGGAACCTATATAAGGAATCCCTTTTCCTTTACGAAACAGCAGAGTGGAATGACAATAGACAACTAGCTATTGTGAGCACTGCTCTATATTTGGAGTGATGCAGCTCTGCAATATCATATGGGTAGCATCTACAACAGTGGTTCCGAAACTCCAAGAATCCATTTTGAGATTAAATTTAACCCTGTGACCCCAGAAATCATTAACAACATGGAAGTATATCAACTAGGATTGTGGCTCCATTCAGATATTACATTCCCACTTTGGGTCACAAACCGCAGGTTGGGTATCTGTTCTAGAAGGACTTTTCTTGGGCACACATACTCCAAAAAATTCAGTTTGCAGGGGAAGTAGACTATGCTATCAACAATGTTGTACCCAGTAATTAATGTAAATGAGCTACAAACCCACACCATATTTCCTGCAGTTATATAAATCTGAGCGTTGGTATGTTCTAATCCCTGAATTTTTCATCTCTAACTTGTGCATCTAACTTCATCTCTAACAATGTGCATTTTGTAAAACTGCTATCCCTTTTCTAATTGCAGGAACAGTCCTTTGTGTCTGTACATAGAGTACTGCGTACCCTAGTTTATGATCACTGTATAATAACAACAAGAACAAATGCATCTTACTGGTATAGGAGCTAACATGGCTGATGCTGTCCATTTCTTTCTACATCCAGATGTCCTATTCAAAGGTTACGCTTCAAACTGCAACCCATGGTTGTGGTTCAAAGACATAAGGGGTATATTTTGTAATTTTTCTAAGTAACCCAAATTTGTACAGTGGTATCTAGTTTACAATGTAGTCAAACATATATAACTTGAATATTTATCCGGTTAATTTTCCTATAATGCATTCAACTTTCTGCCTATTTAACTGAAACCAATCTCCAATTAAGAAAGCCAATACTGATTCCTTTTATACATGCAATGGTAATTTTACCTTTTGAATTCCGTTGAGCATACTGATACCATCTCTAAACTTGAGAATCACTGTTGCTTATTATTTTCCTTTGAAAAAAGGAAGTGTATTCACCTCAGTTTAATCAAACCTTGCTTCCCTATATACTGTCATTATCACTTGTGAAAAGTACCCAACTATTTCAATTTTTCCCCTTTCAGCTGCACAGCAGAACTCCAGTGTACTCTTGGATTATATCTTTGCAAAGAAGTATACAAAACATCATTATTTTACTGACTCTTGAAGTCAGATAAGTTGTGCAATAATATTTTATGTAGTCAGCATGATAAATATCAAGCTGTACTAGCAAGGCTATGTGAATAATGAAATATATATTCACAAATGCTTTATTCTAAAATGATGAAGAAATTCATGTGTTTACAAATTATTTATCCCAGCCTAAAAGCCAAATGAATACTGAACAAACAGTTGTTGGCTAACTTATTTTATTTAACTAGTTTAGCCTAAAGAACAAGGTGTTGGACTTGGACCTTGAGAGTTTAAACCCTGTGGTGGTGGCCATAAACTCACTGGGCAGCCTTGGGCATAGTACTGTCTCTTAGGGTGCAGCCACACAGTGCACTCATCACGCCTTGGGCAGCCATAACCCCATTCTGGGCAGCCTAATCATGTGATGCAATGTATCGTGTGCCTGGAGGCCTCCAGATGTTCCCCCTGCCACATGGCAGGGTGTGCAGATGGCTGCTACGCACTGCGTCCTCAGAAAAAGGCTGAGGATGCAGCATGTAGCAGCCTTAGCCAAAATGGGGTAAGGCTGCCCAAAGCACAGTAGCTCATGTGCCCAGTCACCATCTGCCCCACTGAGCAGCAAGGTCTGCTGTGTGGCTTTGAGCAGTGGGTGGTTACTTCAGTCCTGTGTAGCCATGTCACAGTCGGGGGCAGGATAGTGGTTGGGATGGTGGAGGGAAGTGAGGCAGGACCAAGCACCCACTTGTTGACTGGTGCCTCGGCCCACCCTGCACCATGGCAGATGGTCTGACAGTGACCCGCTCACCTGGTTTCCACATGGGGGGAAGGGGCTGACCATTTTTTTCTCCGCTCCCCGTGCTGGCCCCAGAGTGTGGCGGCTGCGCTTGACTGCCATAGGCCCACTCAGGGATCAAACCCTCAACAGCTCGTGTACTACGGTAGTTGCAACATTAGATTCTGCTGTTCCCCATCTGTAAAACAGAAATAATAATGACCCCCTTGCAGAGATGTTGTTGTGTAGGTGAATTGTATAAGGATTGTAAAGCACTTTGAACAGTGAAAGTGCTAAAAAAATAATAAATAACAATAATAATATCAAGCTTATTCCAGTCAATGTGATTCTTTCCATTAATTTTAACAGGTGCTAGATCAGTCTTCATTAATTATTCAAAAATAATATTCAGCTTTATGGACAAGCATGAATTATACTACCACATCTTCGTTTTTCTCAAAATTTAGTTCATGCTTTTTGAATTAAAATTTACCTTCACAATTGTGCCCTTGGTTCTCTTTTTGCCTTGGTTTCTTATGGAAAGCTGACTTCTGTGATCACCCTGTGTATGTGCGTATCTACAAGCATATGTTCAGATGTAATGACTTTTGATTAGTCAGGACATCAGCTTAATCTGGTCAGAGGGCAAAAGTCCTCAAGGGAAGCAGGGAACCAGAATTTTGTTAAGTGTAGGTTCACATGGAGGGGAAATACGACCTGTGTTGTATCTGAAAAATCCCAGTGATTTACATTGAATATGCCCCTCCAACAGTTAGACACAGTGGTATCCCAGGGTGGTGATGCAAGCCCTATTGGTGTTCACGGTTCTTGCTCTGGTTGTTAGTGTTGACACTAAAAAGATGAAGGACACACTGCTCATCTCTGATGTGAAGCTACTACTTGACGTAGTCAAGCTACTACTTGACATAGTAAGATACTATGTATCCCTCCCTGGATACATTTGCTCCACTCCCTCTCTCTCTCCCAACTTTCAAATCCCTCCTGAAAACCCACCTCTTCCGTCAGGCCTTCCCTCGCTTGTCATGAGAGATACTGCATCCTTTCCCCCTCACTCAGAAATGAAGCAAAGCACGTGAGCCTGCAACTTCTCAACCTCATGAATATATTCTTGTTTTTCCTGATGTTTACCTCTCCCTCGTATCTCCCTCCCTTGTCTCTCAGATTGTAAGCCCCTTAGGGATAGGGATCTGTCTCTGACTGGGGATTGTACAGTGCCAGCTACATTGCTGGTGCTATATAAATAATAATAATAACAATAAACAATAATACTTGAAAAGTAGAAGCCTGTACTCTTTGCTGCTCCCAAGCTCCTGTTGTTTCCCAGGGAATTTTTAGTCTGCAACGAATGTAAAATCATACAATGAATGAGTAATGGGTTTGAGTTTCTTTAAAAATGCCTCAATACTTTCATGAAAAGACCCTAAATTCTTATTTTATAAAGTTAAACTGGAAATGGTGTGCAATATATTTATAAGTATAACTACAGGTACCTTTTATCTGATAAGGGGATCATCTCATTTTCAGTTTGGGCATTGGAATCATTCAACTTTGCAGTTCTTTCAGCAAAGCTACTCACTAGATGACATTCTTTTTCAGATAAGAAGCACTGGAGCTCTACATATAATATTATTCAAGATTACTATGGTAATTCCTTTCCTAAATTTTGCCCAGTTTTTTAAAACATTTTTTAAGTGAAATGCTTCTTTTGATATACTAAGTAGAGTACTGTATAGGTGATGAAAATATCATGGGATGAAAACAAATGAGATGAGGGGAGCCAGATCCCCTGCCCACTCCAGGGTGGGCCACTGCAGCCACCACACTTTGGGCCAGCAGGGAGGACAGTTTAAACAAGCAGCTGCCCCTGGGTAATCCAGGCAGGGGCTTCTGTCACAACTAGGGATGTGCGAATGCAGTTCGGAAGTTCGGAGTTTGGCCTGAACTCGGTCCGTTCGGACGACTGAGCCCAAACCCGAACCTGAACCGACCGAACCAAACCTGATTCCAAACTCTGAAATGACCGAACAGTTTGGTTAGTTCGGATTGAGTTCAGGTGGTTCAGGCGGGAGAAACGTGACAACTGCCAGTTGGTGATCACTGCCTGACACAGGCAGGCACAAGGGGGGGTGGGGTCAGCTGAGCAGTAGACTTCCAGGCACCAGGGGTGGAGAGGCTTGGAGTAGCAGCCAACCCGCCCAATCACCATCCCTTTTCTCCTCAGACCACTGGCTTCGCAGTCTGCGATTGGACATGGGCTAGGCTGCATGGAGCCAATGGGGCTTGCGGTGAGGCGGACGCAGCAAGTAATAAAACTCTTTGCCCTCCCCCCTTCCCAACACCTTCTGAGCTAGTCACTGTTCCTGTCATCAGGAGTTTCAGAAGGCTCCCTCTCTCAGTAGTTTTGTACCTCCCAGCTCCTCAATCCATTGCCATCCTCCTATTTCACCCATCCAACCCATTTACCTCCATATTATCATTTATTTAGATTATATTAGATAGATTTAGGTATTATTTTTTGTTTTTACCCCTCCCTGTGTTCAATCTTCCTTCCTCCCTCCCCCCTTCATTGAATTCTTTCCCTCTTATTCCATTCCCATCCCATGTTTCAAGTTTTGGATTTAATTAGAGTAGGATTATTATTAGATTGATTTTCATTTCAGTTTTGTACCCCTTCCTGTGTTCTTTTTGTTTCCCCCTGTGTAATATTAGATAGATAGATAGATAGATAGATAGATAGATAGATAGATAGATAGATAGATAGATAGATAGGTTAGCTTAGTTATAGAGATAGTTATACTTACTTGGTTTATAGTGTGTTTGTAGGACAAGACCTTTGTAGTTATTAGGATATTCCATTTAGTTCAATAGGTTGTAGAATAGTTAATATCAGTTAGATTTAGTGTAGAGATAGATACATATAATATTATTTTTAAAAATTGAGTAAAAAAATAAAAAAATATTATATCTTTGTGTGTGTTTGAGTTTGAAGACATGGAGAAGGGAAGTAGGAGAGGCTGGTCTGCTGCCCACAAGACAGGCAATGGGGCACGGGGAGAGGTGGTAGGGGTAGGGGACGTGCCAGCGGAGTGGCAGCAGGCAGAAGCAGTAGCCCAAGCACATCACCACGCCTGAAACGCTGCAGGCCTGCTTTAGGGCAACAGGCTTCAGCGGCGCCTCCTGGCAGTGCCCTCCACTGCCACGCAGGGCACTGGAAGGCCTGCAGTACATGAGGCTGTGGCTGTCTCTGCTGTGGCTGCAGGAGCAGGTGCTGCTTCTTCTGATGTTCCTCCATGGCCACCAATGTCCCCCATTGTCGAGGCAATCCAAAGCAGTCCAGAGCTGGTGGATCCCACCCTAGCTGCTAGAGGCAGAGCCCAATCCCTGGGAAATGGTTGTAAGGAGAGGAGTACCAGCAGCAGTAGCAGCAGCAACAGCAGCAGTAGCAACTATAGAGGGGGGCACAGGGAGAGTGCCAGCAGCATGGCGAGCAGTCAAGCCTCAGGGTCCCAGTACTCCCCTTCACAGGACATCACTGTGATCACGGGGAGTGAGGAGGAACTTGACACTAGTGCCGCAGAGGAGATGTCTGGATCTGAGGTGATGACTGACCCTCCTCCCAGAGCTGTGTCATCATCACCACCAAGTTCCGCCCCTCCCAGCAGCAGTGCGTCACCTGGGGCTGGCCAGAAGGAAGGCGGGGGGAAAGAAACCTCTGTCTATGAAAATTTTAAGCTGGTGTGGGCAGATGATCTCAGAGAGGTGCAGTGCACTTAGTGCAATAAGCTGGTGAAGCATGGGCAGGCGCTCACCAGCCTTGGGATAAGTGACATGGCGAGACATCTGAAATCATGCCACAGCACTCTGCTGCTAAGCGGTAAGGGAGGGGAAGTGGATGACAGCGGGTTCCCAACTGCAGCGGCCAGTTGCCCAGCTCCTTCAGCAGACAAGTGTCCTGCACCAACTGCTGCCTCTAACAGCAGGAGCAGTATTCCTGATAGGGGGGCAGAACAGCAGCAGGAGCCTCGCCAGCAGTGTCAGTCCACCATGGAGGAGCTGGGGTGGGGGTAGCTGCCATAGGCATTAACAGCTGGAGGGTGGTGTGGCTATCAAGAGAAAGCCAGGTGCCTGTTAGGAGAAATGATTACACTGGATGGGCAGCCCTTTTCCATCTTAGAGGACACGGGCTTCAAGCAAGTGGCTGGGTTCCTGGTCCCCCAGTTTAAGCTGCCGTCCTGCACCACCCTGAGTCAGAATGTGGTGTCCGACCTGTACAGGGCTTTGAAGGAGCGGGTGAGGGAGAAGCTGGCAGGGGCTGGGGAGACTACTGTCCACTTCACCACCAACCTGTGGTCCTCCAGGAACACCCAGCATTCCTACCTGGCGGTAACAGCATACTGGTGGCAGGACCCAGTGGAGGGAGCTTTGAGGAGTGGCAGGAGGGGTCCCGAAGCAGGGTATAGGTGGGCCCTGCTTAAGGCACAAGTCATGAACAGCCTCCACACCTCAAGGAACATCGAGGCAGCCCTGGCGGCCATGGTGAGAGAGTGAGTCATGCCAGGTGTGGCCTTCACCAAGGGGTGTGTGGACATGGACAACGCGGCCAATATATTCAAGGCAGTCCATGCCGGGGGTTCACCAGCATCCCTTGCACCGCACACACCATTCACCTGGTGGTCAGGGAAGCTCTGGGCTTGGGGGATAAGGGGATTGGGGAACGCACCCTTAGCTCCCTGATTGAGCAGAGGAGGAAGCTGGCGGGTTTCTTCAACTGGAGCGTGAAGGGCAGCCAGCTCCTTCGGAAGAAGCAGGCCAAGCAAGGCTTCCCAGGGCACCAGCTGGTCCAGAATGTGACCACCAGGTGGAATTCCACCTTCCTGATGCTCAAGCGGCTTGTGGAGCAGAAAGTCACCTTGCATCAGGTTCAACTAGTGATGAACAGCGGGGCACATCAAAGGTTTAATGGGGTGGAATGGGAGATCCTGGCTCACGCCATATTCATCCTGAGACCGTTCCTGGCTGTGATGGAGACCGTGAGCAGCTCCACCACCACCCTCAGCCAGGTGACCCCTCTGGTCCATAGTCTCCACAGGAGCCTGGATGAGATTCTCGAGGGGTGGGATTGTGGCCCTGAGGGCAGGGAGCTGGTCGATGAGGCACTTGACCTGGCGCAGAAGCTGAAGGCAGGGCTGAGGGCACTTTTTGACGAGCTCCTGCTGCGGGAGAAATATGTCCTGGCAACCATGCTGGGCTCCAGGGTCAAGGTCAGCATGGCACGCCAGACACAGCTCTATGGGCCCTGGAATGGTGAGCTGGTGGAGAGGGTCTGGCAGCCAAAGCAGGCTCTGGAGAGTGCACGGAAGCAGCATCAGCAGGACACCACTGGGATGGTGGGAGTGGGAGAAGCCACCCTTCTCAGCCAGCTGGGTCTATCCCTGTCCCCAGCCCTAGTGGTAGCAGCACCAGCAGCACCACCCCTATTGGCAGCAGCAGCAGAAGCAGCTGTGCCTATGTGCAGGCCACTCCAGGGAGCATGGTGCCATGCACAATAGGGCAGGCAGCGTGACTGAGGGCAGTGGTGGGGGTGGTGCCCAGGCAGAGCTACAAGAGGGAGTATGATGGCGCCTATCAGCCATGGAGACCTACCTTGAGGAGGAGCCCTGTATCGATCCCAGAAGCGATCCCTTGGTCTACTGGGCTGGCAAGGCCAACATGTGGCCAGACCTGTTGAAAGTGGACAAGGGTATCCTGTCCTGCCCACCAACCAGTGTCCCAAGCGAGAGGGTGTTCTCCATGGTGGGGGACATTTGCTCCCCGCACCGTCTGACTGGGGGCCAAGTTGGTGGAGCAGTTGCTCTTCTTGAAGGTGAACCTTCCGCTGCTGGGATTTCCCGAGCTGCCCATGAACAAGGAGTGATGGTGCAGTGGCACACGTCATCCCATGCCAGGGGCAGTTTTGGGATGGGGCTCCTCGTCCTCAATCTGGACTAGGGCTACCGCTGCTGTGCTGCTGAGGTGCTGTCCCTCCCTTCCAATGCCTGGCATCAGCCCTGCCTCGCCCTCTCCCTCTTCCTCTCTCTCACTCTCATACTAGACAGCCTCGGCCGCCTTATCTGACTGATGCAGGGTGGCAGCATTGGGATACAAACTGTAAGTCTGCCAGCCGGCTTCTGGCTAGATGATCTCGGCCCGCCTAAGTATGTGACTGGCTCTCTCTCTGGCTTGCTGCGCAGTCTTCAACAGCCTATCTGAGTTTTGTTCCAAGGTCCCAGCCTACCTTCCCTACTGCCTCTCATGCCAAGGTGCCTGTCTGCCCGCCTAGTTAAAAGCCTGCCCCAGTCCTCCAGCCTTCCTCTCATGCCAAGGTGCCTGTCTGCCCGCCCAGGTTGCTTCCTAGCCCACAGCCTGCCTCAGTCCACCTTCCTGTCTTTCATGCCAAGGTGCCTGTCTGCTCACTCAGGTTGCTGTCAAGCTCAAAGCCTTCCCCAGCCCTCCAGCCTGCCTCTCATGCCAAGGTGCCTGTCTGCCTGCCCAGGTTGCTGCCTAGCTTAAAGCCTGCCTCAACCCGCCTTCCTGCCTCTCATGCCAAGGTGCCTGTCTGCCCTCCCTGTCAACCCTGGGTGATGTGCCTCGCTTGCCTGGTAATCCCGCTGCTGCTGTCTGCTGGTCCGTGGGTGTTCTGCTCTGGCAAATCCAAATGTGTCCATGCAATCCTGCTGCTGCCATCTGCTGCTGTATGGGAGCTCTTCCCTGGCAAATCCTACCATCCTGACTCGGGTCCATGGGTGCAGCACACAGGCAAATCCTTCCATACCGTCTCTGCTGTTCCCCAGGTTCTGTAGCTGGGCAATCCAATGTCTGCTCCTGCTGCCAATGCTGCCTCTGGGCAATCCAGTCTCTGCTGATGCTGCCAATGCTGTGCCACTGCATCTAGCCCTAGCACCCACCCTCGGGGTTATGGGTACATCATTCCATGGCTTCATGAAACAGCCACTCCAGCCCCGAGACACACCATCAGCGGTCTGGGGCTGTGCCACTGCATCCAGAAGCTGCCTCTGTATCCCTAGGACCCACCCTCGAGGTTATGGGGATATCATTCCATGGCATCATGAAACAGCCACTCCAGCCCCAGGACCCACCATCATTATAAAACCAAAACCAAACACTGAAAGGAAACTTAAGAGGTCTACTAATATTAGTCTTTGGGCCTGTCCCCTGGAACCTGGGGGAAAGGCAAAAGGGGCACAGCACAAGGCCAAGGGGAGGGCACCCCATGCTTCAGCATCTGGTAACCATTCTTGAGGGCAAAGGCCACTGCCCCTGCAACGGCAGCATACCACCTGGAGACTGCCTGCTGGTAGAGTTCCAGCTTCTCCATCTTGGTGGAGACGTACTGGGAGTACGCCCCCACCTGCTTTTTCTCCACCTCCAGCTCCTGGAACTTTTCCACCAGGCGGTTCTCCATGCTGGCTGCATGCAGCCGTAGGCCCTGCATGAACTGACAGGTAGGCCTCTCCACTTCGGCCCAAAAGGCCTTTGCCGCTGCAAACTCCCGGGTCCCGGGGGACTCCACATCGAAGCAGGAGGAGAGGGAAGGGCTTTGATGGTGTGTCCTTCGGGTTGCCTTTCCCCCCCTTCTTCTGGCGCTGATGCTCCACCACGGCCATGCCAGAGTTTGAGTCCTGGCGCTTTACTGTCCCCCCGTGCAGCTTCTCTATGTGGGCAATTAGGCCCGATGTGGTCCCTTCCCTGGCCCGTTTAAATTTTTGTAGCAGATCTAAAGAACATAAAAGATAGGAAGGATCATAAGAAGTGCCATACTCAGGGACCCGAGTTGACTGCATTGCTGCAATTTGCAGTGATTTTTGCAGAATCAGCCAATCCTCGCAGAATCAGCCAATCCTCACAGAATCCTCGCAGAATCATTCAATCCTGACCATGTCCCAAGGGTAAATAGGCCCCTGGGAGATGAATTTTGGGTGGGTGGGGTCTGAAGGCCCTATGTTTGCGTGAGGGAGGTGCTGAAATTCCAGAAGATTTGAGTTGTGTTTGATTAGCAAAGTTGTGATTCTATGTCAAACCTATTGCAAATTTGCTTCCCAGTATGCATAGTTATGCAAATCAAGTTAATTATGAAAATATTAATGCTTGCACTGAATTTGCAGGATTTGGCTTCACTGGTTGCAGAATTTAAGATTTTTTGGTGCTCTCAACTTGGATCCCTGGCCATACTGCATCAGACCAATTATCTGTATCAAGCCCTGCCTGCATTCTGTCTCCACAAGTGGGTGGGTGCCAATCTCTCTTTACAGGGGACTTCCGTTCCTAACAGGTCATAGGTTAATCCATTCCCTGTTGTTCCAGCCCCCATGCCTTACCTTGCAGATGGCGTATTTGTCACCCTTCTCATAAAATGCCAGACATCGGACCGGCTTTTAAGCCCACTGTCTGGGGGTACACTGGCGACCTCCACCTTGGTGTCCTCCTGTGCCTGGCACTGGCAATGGATTCCTCCTCATCCTCACCCTCTCTGAAACAGGAACACATAAACAAGTTAACACCACCTAAGTAATATCATGCATTTATGATGATGCCTCTCATCCTCCCTCCTTGAGGTGCTAGGGATGGCAACCGGAGATGGTGACCCTGGCTGGCACGTGCAAATCCTGCCCTCCTTGGGGTGCTAGTAGTGATGGCAACTGGAAAGACCCTTTCTGGCATGTGCAAATCCTGCCCTTCTTTTGGTGCTAGGGATGACAACTGCCTGAACCCTTGCTACCACGTACAAATCCTGACCTTCTTGGGGTGCTAGGGATGGCAACGGGAGACCCTTGCTAGATGGCTGGCACATGTATGGGTGGGTGCTTCCTTCAGCTCATGCTGTGACTGCTGGAAGAGCCCCCCACAGTACCCTCCCTCTCTGTGGCAGACATCAGCTGCCACCCGCTGATGCCCACTGATTGTGCCTGACTGCCCACCACCAACCCACCCACCCACCCACATGCCAGTGAGCTCACTCTAGAGGATAGTATTCTTCTTGTCCTCAAAGTAAAAATAAAGTTTACAAACCTGCCAGCAGTGGCACCTCCTGTGCCCGCTTGCGCTTGCTCCTTGTTAGAGGAGCCGACCTCCACCACCAAAGGTCCAGGGATGGCAGGGACGACAGGGACGGCAGCAACCTCCTCCTCCTCCTCCACTACCAGCTCCAGAACCACCACCTTGGCCTCCCAGCATTTGATCATCACAGTCTTCTTCATTTTTTTCCCCTAACACCAGCCAAACATGACCCACCAACTCACCAACCATACAACACAATCAAACCAAACCAACACACAGTCAAACACAGCCAAAACACAAGGAACAAACCCAAACAGCCAGCCAGACACACCACACACGCTCTCTCACCATACAAGCTCCGCATGCACTCGAATTTCCAGTTTCTGGCTTCCTGACACAATCACGGGCCCACACGATACCTAGACCGAAACTGAAACTGATCTCCGAACACCCAAACTGTATGCGACCAAACCGAATGACCAAACCCAATCCCCCAACCAAACAACCAAACCCAAACCCAATTCCTGGACCGAATGACTGAAACACGATCTGTTCACACATCCCTAGTCACAACTCCCTCCACGCTGTAGGTCGGTCAAGGAGCCATCCACACAGGTCAGGACTCCCAGACCCCTTCTGCACAGTAGGATTGGGTCCCCAAAGGGAGCTG
Organism: Sphenodon punctatus; assembly: GCA_003113815.1. Taxonomy (NCBI): domain Eukaryota; kingdom Metazoa; phylum Chordata; class Lepidosauria; order Sphenodontia; family Sphenodontidae; genus Sphenodon; species Sphenodon punctatus. The sequence goes on along the minus strand of QEPC01008323.1, from coordinate 64,387 downwards.
ACATAAAACAGGTGATCAGGGAGCCCTGAAGGAGTGAGCTCACCCTCACCACCAAACAGCGGATCGAGGAGGAACAGAGGAGTGCACTCACACCAGCTGCCAAACAACTGATTGGAGAAGGGGGGAGCATGCTCACCTCAGCCACTATACAGATGCCAGTGGTCTGGCGCAGTGCATTCACACCAGCTGCCAAACAGCTGATCGAGGGGCCCCAGAGGAGTGCGCTCATCCTGGTCACCAAACAGCTGATGAGGAGGAGGGAGTCCTCGGCTCTTCTACCCTCCCGATCAGTTGCTTGACGACTGGGGTAAGCACATTCCCCCAAACCCCTTCAATCAGCTGTTTGGCAGGCAGGGTGAGCGCACTCCTACAGGCCTGATCCTTGGACCTTGCCTCGTGGTGGGCTGCATTAGCCAACCAGATGGAAGGCACCTCTAAGGCCCCACATTAGCCTGGGTGGGGCAACAGTATCCCACACTCTGTCACTGACCTTCTCTGGTCAATGTATCCCATAGCAGGCAGGTGCCTGCCCCGAGACAGAAGTGGGTGAACATCTGGCAAACACTGAACTGAAGAGCAGGTCACTTGGGAGATCTTGTGGGCTCCAGTGGGCTATTGTGGACTACTGCTTCAGTTGTTTTCACCCATGTTTAAGATTTAATTCTTAAAATTGCTATTAGAAACTAGGACAAAAATGGAGGGGGGAGAGAGGATCCTATTGAGGGCATCAATTAAGAATAATAATAATGATTACTTAGACTCTGCCTATCATAGATGTAAGGCATTTTATTTTTGCTCCACTGTCCATACTTTTGCGAGAATTTTCATAGCAATGCAAAAAGAAAAAATCTAGGGCAGAGGTTAGGAACATTGCTCAGGGACCAAATGTGGCTCACAGCTAGTTTTTCTGTGGCCCCTTTCCACTTCCTGGATTTGGTCCCTAGATCAAGTACCTACCTCCAAGCACTGATAAGCTCTTGGACATGGTATTCAACACTACAACAAATGCTCATGACTCTGAGCAGCTGTTTAACTGCTTGTTCCACCCCTAATCTGAACCCTTTTCTGTCTGAGCTCCAACTTCTAGCTGTAGTCATCTTGCATTCAAGGAGGGATTGGATGAATTCACTCTCAGGGGTCCTTCCAACTGTAAGATTTTATGATTCTAAGAATTCCTTGGAGTCTGTACACATTTTCAGTGTGGCCCAGGGGAGGAAAAAGTTTCCAGCCCCTGATTTAGCATTTTACTAGTGCTGAACCGAAGTCTTCAGAAAACTTCAGAAATTGCTGAAGATGTCATATTTCAGTTCGGAATTTACGGGTTCTGAATTTCCGAGGACCAAGGCTGAACTTCAGTAAACTTTGGGCAACTTCAAAAAACTTCAGATGCCACTGCGCATGTGCGGCTGGAGTTGAGCGTCTGGAAGTTTCCAGAAAATGAAAGTTAGTGCCAAATTTGGTAAGAGGGGTGTATGGGAAGGACAAATTGAGTCATGGTAAATCAGATGAGAAATTTTGATTGGCTAGCCAAGCTGGAGGGCAAGTTTTGATCGGCTTGCATGTTTCAGCTTTGCAGGGCAAAAAATAAAAGTATTTGAACACGCAGTCATTTCCCATTCTCTTCAGTGAAGTTGGCTGTGTACACTGCTAATTCATAAGTAATTGGTTGGGGGTGGGAGAGGGGTGCCTGCATGGCATAGCATGGCTTTGGCCTTGCCCACCTGTCCATAGGACAATGCTAGGGGATGGGGGTTATGTTTCTTTTCACTATGCCATGCTTTTAAAAATAAAATAAAATAAAATAATAATAATAAGGTGCCACATTGCTGCTGCCTGCACCCTGGAGCAAAACTATCTCCCTGGCTGCACTTCCCCTTCCCAGGTCTGTTCAAGTTGTGCCACAGTACCAATGCCATGCCTTTAGTTTTTTAATTTTTCAAACAAGAGGGTGCTCCTGAGGGTGCGTGAATGTCTGATTTCCTTCTTGTGAGTGTTATAATTTTGTCTGTTGGGTTTTGGTGGGATTTCTTTCTCCATGCAGTTGCACACTGTTTTTCTGTAGGTTTGTGTGTTGTCTTACCAAGGCTGTGGATGCCACATGGCACACAGCAGCAGAGCCTAATTGTAAAGTGTAAGTTAAGTGTAACTTCTACTGTTCTGCCTGCTGATTTTGGCACCATGAGGCCAGATTGGGATCTCTCTGCCTGGCTTCACTTCCCCTGGCCTGGTTTGTTCAAGTTACCAGTGCCACAGAAGGTCATGCCAAGAGGGTGCCTGTGGGGTGGGTGGGGTGTGAATGTCTGGTTTCCTAACTGGTTTGCTACTGGGAGACTGATTTGCTGCTGGGAGGGCAAGGAAGACCATGTGTTCTCTGACTCATCCACCCACCCCAGGGCTCCCCAGGCCCAGACTAGAGTGACCTTGCATGGGAACATGGGGGAGGGCATCTTTTCAAGTTACCAGTGCCTGGTCTGTTCACGTTACCAGTGCCACAGTACCAATGCCATGCCAAGAGGGTGCCCATGGGAGTGTCTGTGAACGTCTGGTTTCCTTCTTGTGGGTGTTGTAAGGCTGGCTGGCTTTTGGTGGGATTTCTCCACGCAGTTGCACTGTTTCTTGAGGTTATATTCTTCTTAAGCAAATGTCCCACTCTTGCTGGCCTATTTTTCTGTGCATTGCTTGCTTGGCATAATGATCTTACAGTGGGTGTTCTCAGTACTGATGGTGGACCATGTTGTGGGTACATACTAGGGGTGGGACCCCGGGGCAATTACCGGATACCGGATTTACCGGTTTCCGGTTCTCAAAGAACCGGATTCTCGGATTAAATCCGGTATCCGGTACCGGTTTTATTTCANGCTGCGCGGGTGGAAGGGGGGACACCCCCCACCCACCCTGCCCAGCCTGGATTTTTGTTTAAAAAAGAACCCACCCTCCAGCACCAGCGGCCGCGGCGTCCTCGCAGCTGCCGGTAAGTATAGACCCAATCCCTGGGGGGGGTGTTTAACACCCCCCCAACCCCCCAGGGATCACTCCTACTAAAGTTGCCAGTGCTTTACCTTTGCGGAGCTCTGGGTGCGGTGGCGGCAGCGGGCGATCCGGCGGCCTCAGCGCTGGCTGTGGCTGCCGGCATCAGAGATGCTCTAGGCCTTCCGGGGAAACCCCCCCAGGGATTGGGTCTATACTTACCGGCGGCTGCGGGGACGCCACGGCCGCTGGTGCTGGGGGGTGGGCTCTTTTTTTAAATAAAAATCCAGGCTGGGCAGGGTGGGTGGGGGGTGTCCCCCCTTCCACCCGCGCAGCCTGGACTCGGGGAGGGTTTTTTTATTTTACTTTTTTGGTGGGACTTACATTGCAGCCATTCATTTAAATGGCTGCAATGTAAAAAAATCCGGTACCCGGAATCCGGTAACGGGACCGGATTTACCGGGTTGAATCTGATAATGCCGGTATGCCCAGTACCGGCATTATCGGATTCCGGATTTACTGGTATTCCCACCCCTAGTACATACACTACTGTTGGGTTTTTAAAAAAATTTCTTCTGCACACAGTTGCACTTTTGTAGGGTTATCTTCTGGAGCAATTCTCCCACTCTTGCTAGCATGCATTTCTGGGTAGTGCTTTGGCTGTGGGTTCAAGAACTTTACCAAGATGTGATCAGCCAGGGCACTGGGATAATACTTTCTAGTTAATAATAAAGTGTGTTGGGGGACGGGGCTTGCTTTGCAGAAGTGGGCTGGGCACACAAAATGGAGGCTTTTTGGGGAGAAGGGATGTCTAGTTTCTTGATTGTGTATTTTTATGGCTGCTGGTCTGGCTGATGGCATCCATGGGTACCCATGGACCAAAAAAGCTTGTTGAAACTTGATTGATCTGTTTGATTTGCTTGCTTCTGTAGTCTTTGGACTTTCTTTGCTGGGGCATTCCAGTCGAACCCCCTCTCACTCATCCACCCCTGAGCTTCAAGGCCTGCATGTGTGTATCATTCATGGGGCATGGGGGTGGGAGGGGGAGACTTACTAATCACATACACTTGTGTTTTTTTAATTACACGGTGGTGGTGGTTATTTTGTGCTGGCTTCTGTTCTGTTTCTCTCACTCTGTCTTTCATCCTGCTCGCAGGTGCAGCAGGCAAGGGAGTGGTAGCATTTGTACACTCACTCTCTCTCTCTCTCTCTCTCTCTCTCTCTGGGGTACCACAGTGTCACCCAGGTGCCTTGCATCATGTGGGGCACAAAGGACCCAGCCACAAGAGTCAAACCCACTTTGGCAATATATATGGTTTGGGGGGAGGGGCTGTGCCACACCACCCTCCTGCCTTGCTTAATGTATAGGGGCTGGCTGGTGGCAATGGGTCTGCCCCTCAGGGGAGGGGGGGAGGGAAGCTGCTGCTTGTAATTTAACATAAATAAACATGGTGTCCTTCTTTTTGGTTGTTTGGGTTGACTTACGTGGGTGTGGCTCTTCTTCCTGTTGGCAGGGAAGAGCAGGGACCATATGCTAACTCTCTCCTAGTCTTGTCTGTATGGTTCACCTAATGCACACGCACACACACACACACACACACCCCTACCACAGAGTTTGGATGTACTGCCTAGTACTGCATAGTAATGCATGGAGGCAGGCCGGGGGGAGGAGGCGGATGCTGGTTATCATAATATGGTTTGCTTTTTCCGCTTGTGGCAGTACCTGCTGCTGGGAAGGCAAGGAGGACCACATGCTCTCTGGTTTACTCACCCACCCCGGGGGCCCCAGGCCCAGAGTTACTTTGCATGGGAGCTGGGGCAGGGGGGGAATACTTGCAACAATGCTGGGTTGGTTGTGTCTCAGAGTGAGTGCTTGGCACATCTAGATTCTTTCAGATG
>QEPC01008323.1:37185-59421 GCA_003113815.1 Sphenodon punctatus | reverse complement strand
GAAGGAGCTCATTGGCAGATGTCAATGCCTCTACTGACATTTCCATCCTTCCAGGACAGCAAGATGAGCATCCAGGGAATCCCAAGCTACCTCAAAATCTGATTCAGGAGTTGAAGACAAGGTAGAATTCAACTTTCCTCATGACGGAGAGGCTGTTGGTACAATTGAAGGCCATCCGGGAAAACTACGTGGAGGGGCCAGCAACACTAACAAAGGATGCAGTGACCCGTCTAACCACAGCACAATGGGTGCTTCTGAGGGACATGGTAACACTGCTGAGACCATTTCATGAAGCAAGAAACTTAACAAGCAGCGCAGTTGCATCTCTCAGTCAGTACATTTACCTGGTTCTCTTGCTAAACAGAAAAACCAAGCAGATTGCATTTGATTTCAAGGAGGTGGACAAGAACAATGCAGCACGACTGGTGAGTAAATTGCTGGAGGACCTCAGAACCAGCCCCTACCTTAAGGACATGAAAGAGGCAAGCCATGGCTGGGTCTCCTTTCCCTTGACCCTCACTACAAATGAGTAGCATGAAAAAGGGACGCTGTATCAAGCCTGAAGAAAGAGGTGGTAAGTAAAGTTCAAGAGCTCATACTCTGAAAACAGTGGGCACATGAAGAAGCCTCAGACAATCCTCCAAGAAAGCACAGCAGAACAGTGCCAGTGAAAAACCGCAAGTCTGATGGCACTGGTGCATGAGAAACACTTGTCCTCATCAGATGATGAAGATGGTGTCCAATCTGCTATGCCCGGAGACACAGAGGAAGTCTGCCATGCAGCTACAAAGAAAGAGGTGGAGGAGTGGTTGTTCAATGCTTACAGCAAGCACCATTATAATGGCTGTGAACCATTGGAGTACTGTCAACAACAAAGGACTGTCATGTCTACACTGTACCAAGTAGCTGTAGCACATCTTGGATGCCCTCCCAGTTCTGTCCCTTCAGAGAGAGTGTTCAGCTACGCAGGAAACATTCTGGGACAGAAACATACCTGCCTCTCAAACGACAGCGTGGAGAGGCTTTTCTTCCTGCGCTTGAACAGGCATTTCCTCCCTCGGGAGAATGACTTGTCATTTTCAGAGCCAGGCATGGAGGACAATTGCTCTTGCACTCCAGAAGATGATCTGTATTCTCAATCAGATCAGGAGGAGCAGGAGGAGGAGCAGGAGGGGAGAAGACCTGCACCATAAGAAGATGACCTGTTTTGCACTGCAGCCATTCAACTCCAGCCTGCACAGACTTGGACCTAAAAGAGAGAGACAGAAGCCAACATGAAGGTTGGACCAAAGCAAATAGGAAAAGAAGGCACTGCCACCAACTGAATGGATGACACACAAGGCAGAGACTGGTGTCACTGCTGGCTTTGGCAAGTGCAAGGACATCCTGCTGCCCTAGTCTATGAGCACAGAGTGGAATGGAGACCCATAGCACTGCAGGACCACCACCACCAAACCCAGCACCAAAAGGCACGACGTGACGGCACACAAGGCAGAAGAACGTGTTGCTGGCAGCTGCAATTTCAAGGATGGAGGACGGCCTGCAGAGGAAACCCCACATTAAAAAGATGTGACTCTGTGAGGTTGTTGAAGGGGGTGGTGTTGTGAGGATGATGGGTCACTGATGTCATCATGATGACTGTTACTGGTTGATTTCTTAAAGGGTTAGTTTTTCTTATACTTTAGTTCCATATTGCGCTTCCTTTAATGTTTATTACTGCTGTAAGGCTGAGTTTTTAAATCCTTGGTGCTGCTACTGTTGTTTACAAGTAGTTAATTAGAGTTAGTTTAAGAAGAGTAGTATAATGAAATAATACTGTGCACTTTTTTTTTTTGGTGCTGTTGTATTCTAATTCTAATGCTTATTTGTTTTTTTGTGCCTCTTCTGTGTTGCAGGATGATTGAGAGATACAGTGGATTGGAGGATGGATGCACTCACTCTTGTGTTCCTGTCGCTTAAAGTTTGAGCTTTTTCCAAAGTGAAATGATTGACTTAATTTGAAAATAGAAAGCACTGACCTTTTCTCCTCAGGGATAATTGTGCGACTGCCATTCTTTGAAGTCAGGAAGGAATTTTTTAACAACAAAGTCCTTTTTTTTTTCACCTAACTAATTTAGGTTTGGGGGGGGACTTCTGTTGTAGTTTTTTTGCCTTTCTCTGTGAGGAAGTTCATTAACTGCAGAAGCCTAGTGTTCCTTTTCTACAACCTAGTGTTCCTTTTCCTTCTTTTAATAAAATTTTAAAAGACAATAAAATTCACTCATGTTTCCTGTAGTGCTTATTTCAAAAGTGTGTCTGGCTCTGGTGCCCCATTTCAGAGGAGGGAGGAATAAAGTCACATAACATCAGACCACACACTGCTCCTGCCCAGAGTCGGAGTAGTGCATGCATTTCTATCTCTGCTGCTGGTGGATTCCCCATTGGTAACAGAGGAGGGAGGAATTTTAAGTGGCATCTCTCTCATCAGATTGTGCACTGCCCCTGCCCAGAGAGGCATTGCAATCTGTATCCATCAGTTCTTGGCTGCTTGCTCCAGGTGCCCCATGGTGATGTGACTGATAGACGGGGGAAGAATAACTAGGTACCATATCCAAGATCACCCGCTGTCCCTGCCTGCCCAGAGTGGCATTTCAAGCTGCATTCTTCAGTTCTTTGCTGACTGCTCCTAGCCTGGTACCCCATGGTGAGGTGACTGATAAAGGAGGGAGGAATAAGTGGGTACCATATCCAAGAGATCACCCACTCTGATCTCCCTGCCCAGAGTGACATTGCAAGCTGCATTCATCAGTTCTTGCCGGCCTACTCCTAGGTGCTTCATGGTGACTGATAGAAGGGGGAGGAGTAAGTGGGTATCATATGTAAAAATCACACACTGCCCCTCCCTCGCGTGACAGTAGTTCTTAACTGCATGAATTTCTCTGCTGCATGCTGCTGCTGGGTGGGTGCCCCATTTCAGAGGAGAGAGGAATTTAAAGTGGCATATCTCTCATCGGATCACACACTGCCCCTGCTCAGAGTGGGACACTCTCTAGCTGCTGCATGTGGTATATCAAATGAGATCATGTACGTTGCGCAGCTGTGCCAGAGTGACTAATGCAGATGGACCTTCTATCTGGGCTGGGGACGGGGCAGGGGGACCCAGTTGGAACTGGGTTTGGTTTTCCCTCTGTTAATGATGATACCATAAAGAGTTTTTGGAGACTGTACAGGTAACAAGACAGAGGGAAATAAGCTCCCACAAACATGACAAGGTACCAGTTCATAAGGGGAGTTTGTTTTTGTTTATTATTATCCTACCCAACTATAAAAAAACAACCTAACACTACCTGCCTACAACTACCNTGCAATCATCAAATTGTCTTGCTGGCAGTCTCAGATGAATTGGTAGAGGGGAAGGAAGCACTGGCTGCTTTTAGACGAGTTGGTTTCAGTCGCGCAACCCACTCATGTGATCTTTAAAAAATATATCCTAAATTCCTATCTAACTATATTCTAATCCTAAGTACTAGTACTATATATCTATCTACAACCACCCACCCACCCAATTCCCACCCTATGTATGCCCTTCCCAAGTGTGTGTGGTGTGTGTGTGTAGGTGTGTGTAATATGGGTGTGTGAGTGTGTAAATATATTTCTATTTTTAACAATATATATAGCACAGCAGCTCAGCTCCTCTACTCTTTCTTGCGCCCTCAAAAAGACTGCTGAAATGCCACAAAAAGACTGCTGAAGTGCCCCAAAAAGACTGCTGAAGTGCAGCCCATTATATACTGTATGGGGGGAGGAGGACAGAGGAAGGACTTCATCTGTTGTTGTGCACCCTGATTGACTATGCAATTAAGGGAGAGGGAGTGGATGTGTTGTTGTGCACATTGTGCACACCCTGATTGGCTAGGCAATTAACCAGCTGCAGCTGCTTCACATGGCAACAATGCATGCTGTGCCAGGCAGTGCCGGCGCCAAGGTGTTCCAAAGTTTCTGAAGTTCTGAGGATTTCCGACATCCCAGACTTTGGTACTCTTTCTGAAGTCCCAGAGTTTGGAGACCAAAGTGCCTCCAAGTACTGGACCGATTTCTCAGAACTTCGGAATTCGGTCCGAGTACCCAGAAGTACTATTTGGTACAGCCCTACATTTTACCAGCAGGGAGAGGCATGGGGGAATATTCTCAATTAAGACCTATTTGTTAAGTAAAACACCAAACAGTTTTGAGGCTAGTGAACATCCTCAACTATCTCAGGAGTGAACCTTTAGTTCTGGAGGTGACTAAACATTGTGTTTTTAGGCACTGCTGAAATGGACTGTCAATGGTGCAAATCAATACAGCTAAATTGTTTTCTTGGAACTATCCTGATTTACACCAGTTGAGCGGCTTTCACCAAAATACTGTAAAAACGTCACCAAAGCCTCCAGTTTATTTTTCTAGCACTCTTTTGATGCATCTGTATTGTGATTGTGGATGAATGGTAGTTAAGAATGTTAACATCTAAAATGTTCAGACTAGATCTGAATATCTCTTAGGCGCATCCACACAAAATTTACATTCAGTGAGTTTCTTAGATGGTTTGGGCGTTGTTAGGAGGGGTTTTTTGTGGGTGAAAACAATCAAGATATGGGCAAACCAGATCACCTCCCACCCAGGGAGGTCTACTGCAGTCACCACTCCTTTGATCGGTGGGAAGGGAAGTTCAGATAAACAGCCCTCCCCCTGGGAAATTCTGGTGGGGGCTTCTGTCACGGGTCATTACATGCCATAGGTCATCCCAGGAGCTGTCCAAATGGGATAGGTCTCCCAGACCCCTGCTTCCATCAGGATTGGCCCCCTCAGGAGGAGCTGTTGCCAAACAGCTGATCAGGGGGCCCAGAGGAACACTCATTTGGTGCCCCCCCAATTACCTGTTTGACTTGTGCACCCAAGTCAAGTGGATGCACTCCTCCAGGCCCCCCTGATCATCTCTTTGGAGACCTCACCTTGCAACCAAGCTGGGTGGGGTCTAGCAGATGGGAAGGCGCATGTTAGCCCAGAGTAGCCTGACTGGGTGAACCTTAGCCTGGGCCACATCGCTGATGTTCTACAGATGATGTGTCCTGTAGCAGATAGCCACCTGCCCAGAGGTGGATGAGGGCAAACATCTGGTGGCCACTAAACTGACTCACAGGTGACTCTCAGGCTACTGCGGGCTACAGTCTCATTTGTTTTCACTAGGGCTGAAATGCCGTACCGCTGTGGCAGCATTTACCGGTGGAAAGTGGTCTTCTGCACCAAGCAACACGGTTAGGAAGGGAGTGATTTTTGCACCTTGCACGCGCGGCTTTCCATGGTTGCTGCTGCGGTATTTTCACCATTGTAGATTTCACGTGGAAGCAGCAGGCTTGCCACAGTTTCCCCTTTCCCTTAAGCATGGCAGCTTTGTGATTCTCGCAGCATTGCAGTCAGAGGCATAACCACCGTGGCGCGGGGGAAGTTGCTGCCTTGTAAACAAACTTCTTCTTTGAGGGGCTCCTTCCATTCTCACTTGTGTGCCCTTCTCTTACTGGCATATGCTATGCTCACTAGCTTAAAAAAAATCCACATGATGTTCACATGTCCCCACCCTATATAAGGTACCTAAACCCAACACAGTTCCTTCCAACGCTAAGCAATTAGAAGAAAATTCCATGCGGGGTCAGAATGAGTGGGTGCTTGTGAGAATGTTTGGAGCCATCTCGAAGAACCTTGTTTACAAGGCAGCAACCTTCTATTCTACTTTGAGTAGCTCCTCCCATTCTCACAAATGGGAGCGTACCAAGTCTAGAAAGAGGCGGTGGGAGAATTTTCTAACAAAATGACAGTCCATGCAGGCTGGATCTACAGCCTGGGAAGGGGGCAGGAGGGAGGAGGCAACCTGCTCTGGGGGGTCCATTCAGCTGTGGGAGGGTTGGTTATTCAGTGCTGTCTCTGTTAGAAGGATGGACAGATCCTCCCTCTTCCCTTTGTGATCGCCCCATAGAGAGAAATGGGGGTGCAGAGCTGCTACAATGAGGCAGAAAGCCATCCCAGCAAAGGGGAAGAATTTGTCCTTGGCACCCTAATGCACAAGAGAATTCACAGAAGAGCAGGGACTTTACACACATACACACACACACACCATTCCCTGAATCAGCATCATGAGTCAGGCACTCGCTCACTGCTGCTGGGGAATCCCTGCACTCTAAGTGGGACAGAGACAGTGAGTAGTGTGCAAGGAGGAATAGCAAAGTTCCCTCCCTCACAGCTTAACTCTGGGTCTGTTGAAAGCAGTGTTCCCTAATGCTGACTTTACTGGCTGTTAGCCTATATTTGATGGTGTTGATGAATTTCCCAATAGGGAATATTTGGAGTGTCTTATCCAGAGTAGGTGGCAAGGATAACAAGATGCCACCTTATTCCATATTAAAGTGGAAGTATATCAATCCTTTTCAACGTGAGATTTTGCAGCAGAACTCAATCCACTTCTCCTCAGTTCCAACTGAAAGTCTTAGCCTCAATATAATCCTCCCTCTTAAAGTAACAAAGCACAACTTTACAGGTTAGCAAAGAAACAACCCCATGTTGCAGGTTAGGATTTTGTGGCTCCCATTGGGGTCTTCAGAAATTCTGCACTCAACTCCAAAGGCCCTTGACACTTTTGAAATATGGCACTGTGTAGGCAGTTTTCCATAACCTCAGTTTCATGCTTCAATATTCCTGCAATTCATAATTTACTGCAAAAGTTCTCCAACAGCAAGTTTTAGCAGAGGATGGGGGTGCAAATTAGTTTTAAATGAAAGATAACTCAGGACTGTTCAGAGGTGGGGATAGAAAAACACTTACTAAATGAAGTCTACAACATACATCTTCTGCTGACTTTCCCTATATGAGACCCAGAAAGAAATAAAAAGGACGGAAAACAAATTAGGAAAATATGATAATCAGCTGTACAAGCCTTTCCCACTCTCTGATATTGTGAGACTAGGCACTTTGTGATGTTCTTTTGGACACTATTATACTGTAGATTCAATTATAAGTTAATGAAAAATTCAGTGTCCAAAAACACTTCACTGTGAAGCGTTTTCTAAAAGTGAAGTTTATTATACAGTGTGATCTCAGTCCAATTAACATCGAAAAGTGACTCCATTTTAATCAGCTGTTTCCATCTGTTGGTCAGAAATGGTAAAATCTTATCTATCAAGCAGACACCTCTACTTTACACCTGCTTTTGTTAGAAAATACACGCACAAAATATTTCACATTTCATAATAAGGCTGGAACAGGAGTCAGAAAAACTCCTAAGTAGGACAAATCTTCTTACTTGTATATGAATACATCTGTGATTCATTTCTAACACTGACTTAGATGCTGTTATTCAAGCAGAAACTAAACAGGAAAACTAAGAAACTTTGATGGAGAATAAATGAATAAAAATTGAATTTAAAGAGTGCAGTAAGTTATTCAGAGCCCAACTACTAAAGAAACTACTGCAACATACTGTGCCATTAGAGCTAAACCATTTTCTAGTTCTCATAACCAGACAGCATTGTGCAAACAGCACAGTTCAGAAGGAACCAAATGTCACAGGGGACAAAGCACAGTATTGTCATGATTTCTTCTGAACTGAACCTGAAAGCACTCTCAATAAAGTAAAGAGAACTACTCTACATGCTTACAGTTGTACTCACTCACATACTCCAACATTTTAATGCTGCTAACACTCATCTGTGAGACTGATTATATTCTAGGATCAAAAAAAACGTTGGTTTAAGAGAGGAGTTAAGGCTCTTTAAATTCAATAAAGCTACAAAAACCTTAGAAACTGTAAGTTAAAGATCCCACCTTTACTTGCTCACCATGTAAGCAGTAAAGATGTAGTCTTACATTGTGCTCGATTTCAACTGAGGCTCCTTTGCTTTGGCCTTTCAGGCCCATAATTGTCTTCTGCAGGTTGGGAGCAACAGTGAAGCTGGGGACAACAGCTCCTCCCCGCACCAGTATTATGGACTTGATCCTGTCTCCACTGTAGCCACAATTTCTCCTTCATTTATAGCTCCCCTCAGGAAACAGCTCAAGTGCATCTTTGTACTACACAGGTGATTAAGGTCAGGCAATATTTGTTCTAGTATATCAGGCCTAGTACTATACAGTACTGGAAAGAAATTTGGTTGTCAGTGGACTGTGGCTCCGAGTCCTGATTGAGGATTGCTTGCCATAAACTTCCCCCACTGCCTAGCTGCCCTCAGTCTTGTCTCTCTGTACACATCCTGCACCCATCAACCTTGTTCCCCTCCATATACAGCCCATGAGTAGGGATGAGCGAACGCGGTTCGGAGTTTGGACCAAATTCGACCAGGTCGGTCGACCGAACCGAACTTCTGAACCGAACTCGATTTTCAAACCGACCCGAATTTCTGAATTTGGCTCTGTTCGCCCATCCCTAAAAGATAATATTCAATTTAGTTCAATGGGGTTTGAATTTCCGAACTTTGTTCTTAAGTTCAGACCGAAACCGAATAGTTCGGTCGACCGAACCAAACTTCCAAACCAAACCGAATTTCCAAACCGAACCGAATTTCTGAACTCAGTTCTGTTCACCCATCCCTACCCATCAGTACTCAGCTGTCCTGTTCTTCTCAATGCAAATGAAAGCATATAGGGAAGCAGATTTACCTGTTTACATACTTCAGCACTTTAACCTTACTTGCTATCTCCAATCCCCTGCTGTGTGCAGCTGCAGTGTGCTCCCAACCTTCAGAATAAAGCCGGGTACCCGGCAAGTCAGTTAACTCATTGAATCTGGGATGCCTGACTCACCCCGATTGCATTCAGGCACCAATTGGTACCTAAACATGACCCAGTGGCTACCCAACTCCCCAGGCTGATTCACCTCACTAATAGGCTGCTGATCCTCTGGTCTGGTTGCTGTTCACTGCTCCTCATTGGCCTTCATGCTGCTGAGCTGGGGACTTCTACATGTGGCTTTTTCTAAATGGGGGCAGGATGAGGGGGAGCAAGGCCTCTTCCCACCTGTGTTCACTCCACTGTGCTCCCCCTTTTTACAGGATGACCCATATCAGTGTTGACATGGGTCCTGCACACACTGCCATTTTGTGATTAGTGGAGTGCACAAAGGTGAGAAGAGGCCTTGTCGTTTCCCCTCACCCACTCAGAAAAATCCAAGTGGGGAAGACCTCAGATCAGCTAAGCAGTGCATGGGCTGGGGAGGAGCAGAGACCAATGACCAGCACCACAGGAGCAGTAACCCAGCAGTGAGATCAGTCAGCCTTGGGGAGCTATGGCTGTCTTGTGGTGTCCTGGGATGCCACATTTGGGGGCACTGGGCACCTGATGTGTGGCCAGGTACCCTGTTGCGTGCCCTCTGATAGTAAAATGTGGGTATTATTACCTGCCAGTAGCAAATCTGTTACTCACTACATCTCTACTTCAGAGGAAGAGTATTGGGACTAAAAGACCAAGGCAAAGTGTGGGTGCATGCAGCCAAAGTTGTAAGCGAGCACAATATGTGAGACTGTATAACATCTCTGCGCATGTTAAGGTTCAACGTACAATTCCCATGCTTTTTGGAGCATGATTGAATTTGTAACAGCCTTAACTCCTTTCTTAAACTGAAAGGCTGTTTGATCCTAGAATTTCCCTGTTTTTTGAAATGGTAATACATAAAATTCTCCCTTCTACAATACTAATCACCTTAATTTCTACATCAACATATCATTTCTCCTAAACTCTCAAAAGTTAATGTAAAACAAATTCATCACATCACTGAAGTTCAAGTATATATGTCCAGTAACCCAGACATAAACTTCTCATTAAACCTAAAGTAAATGTACAATTTTCTACCACTGCTGCAGCAGTATACATACAGCAACATAGATGCTAGGCTACCCCCCTTATTTGGGTAAATCTTTTGCATATACGACGTTTCTCCCACTACTCCAAAAACATACGTACATCAATGTACATGCTGATACTACACCCCGTTGCATGAACTTTGGGTAAAACATCCCCAAAGGCTACATATAAATGATATAAATTACATGCACTACTTAAATTTCAACACTACATATATACCTCTGCTCTCTAATATCACAAACAAAAGAAATATGTTGCATTAGCCTTTCCCCTAGTTTCTGTGAGCTCAGTCCTGCTTGCTGTTTTCCTACTAGTCACTCCCAGTGGTGGGAAAGCCCTACCTTCTCTTCACACCTCTGATTTCACACCTTTTATTACCTATTCTGCAGTCCCATAAATCTGCTGTAAAGTCCTGATTAAAAAGGGAGGTGAGAAGGAGAGCAATTTGCAAGTCATCAGTGGTACAGTGAGTTGAATTTTCCAGCCTTAAAGAGTCAGACCATCCAAACAGTTTGCCACAGGAGTGTTCAGATCAGCCACTCCCATAGAGAGATAAGAGATTCTCTATTGTTTTCTATCACTCAGTAATGACTCAGAGACAAAAAGAATAAGGTTTTACAACACCTGGGAGCAAATGGTCAGTCTTTAGATTTGATTTGATTTTAAATTAAATACTCCATTTAGGAGAATGTAGAGCTATGATTTCTAAGCATTTCTCTTGACAAAAATCAGCTGGCTAGTGGTTTAAACCTGGCCCTTGTAGTGGGGGCTAATGTTGTAATTAATTTTCTTTTTTAAAATAATAAAAAAAACCTTTTGAATAACAAATAATTTCTGACCAGCCTCTCTGTTAGGCAATGGGAAATCGCCCATGAGGAAATCTTACAGCATCTCAACTGTTGAAGAATCCACACAGGATGAGAAATGGTGGGGGTGGGGGGGAAGGCTGGAAGGCTGCATAAAATGTAAAGCTCACTGGGCATAGGGGTGTGGAGGCCAATCAGTTAAGGGGAGTGTTGTGATAGAGCTTGGGCATAAAGACTGTCAGAACAAGGGTTTAAGTCTGGCTTATGAGTGGAAGCTGTTGTATGGAAATGCAAATCGTTTAACTTTTTAAGATTCCTTGGTTTTGGGTTGTTTTTTTAGCCCAGCCTTATAGTTAAGTAATAGACTGCTCTGAATCTGCAGATATATGCATATTTATGCAACTTATGTCCATGGTTTTCCTAAATTTTGAGAGCAACTGGCCCTCATTTCAGAGTCCAGGAGTTGAGACTTGAGAGGCATGGTTGCACCTGCCATGAGCTTGGTTTGCTAGTCTACACCATAGCCTTTGCTAGGAAAAAGAACTGTGAGATCAAGTTAGGCTAACTCAGCTGCAATTAGCTAACCTGTACAATTATTTGATCCATCTCACCTTTCCAAAATAAAAACAAAATAAAAATCAACTAGATCATTTTCTAAGTGGAAAAACTTATCTTTTAAAAAGTGTGGTTGTTTGAGAGAACCTTATTCCTTGAGTCTGAGGGTCATTTGAATTTCTGCCTCATTCCTCATCTGAAATTTGCCCTTACCTCAAAGCAGTCACATGCAGCCATCTGTTATTGCTTCCATAAACCAGTTCTGAATATCTTGGTACACATTACCACAGAAAGGCTTTGTACTTCACCCGTCTTTGTTTGGCATTAGGCAGTCAACCAATATTGAGGCTGGAAAAGAAAAGGAGACTCACAAGAACAGCAAAAAAAGTGAATTAAATAATTGATAGTTATACACTCCATCTTATGAAACAGCTTTGAGGATGGCAGGGAGAGGGAAGACAATCTAAAGTATTGGAAATCACAGAGACCAAGTTTAATCATTTTGGGAAATACCTCAGTGTAATGATTTAGACCAATATAAACTGAAGTAGGCAATCGTTTTATCTGCTCATCAGAAGGTAACTTAAGGAATCTAAGCCAAGCACAGATGTTATTTGATTCTCATGCAGTCTCAGGAGATGGAATAAGCATTTTAAGTTACAGTATGATATATTCCAGTTACTTGAACTACCTCCAATAAATATTTGATTCTCTGTTCCTATGATTATCAGATAAATATGGCCAGGTCAGAGCAGTTAAAAAAACTCAACTCTTAAGTTCCTCTGTTGCACCACATAAATGAAAGACCAAGGAAGAGTGAATCTGCTTAGAACTGAAAGAGGGAAAGAGTTCAACAGTGGATGTTTTTAAATGACCATACTACTGCTCTGAAGTCGTCCTTACCTGACTTGCTAGAATGAGGTCATTGACATAATCAGTGCGGTTTCTGTGGCTAAATGACCATTGTTGTGATGTTCTATTAAAGTATTCATTTCCCAGATGTAAAGGAAAGTTATCAGATGACTAAAGAATTAGAGTGTTCTACCTGTGTAGATGGTAACAATGGGCATTTTTACACACATGTTAAAGTTCCAGATGTTTCAATCATCTGGGTTTACAAGTCCACAAGTAAGTTCCAGATTCATTTTTCACACACACACTACCCTGAGGCAGTTCCAGGATGCATTCTTCACACAAACACTGCCCTGAAGCAGCCTAAAGTAGCCGCAGCTGTGAACGTGACAGGCTGCCATGGAAAACAAATGACCACAGCTGTCTGGAGCAAAGCAGTTTACCAGGAGAATCCTTTACACACAAAGGTTCTGGGAGAAGTTTCACGCAGAAGTTCAAAGATCCAGATGTTAAAGATCTGACTGAGTGATTTAGATGCACAGAAAGTTCAGGATGTAACAGCAAACATCCAGGAGAAATGTGTGTGTAAAAATACCCAATGATTGTTGTATCAAATTTGTCATTTAGAATATTTCAATAAAACCTTGAAAAAGGTGTTTTACAAAAATGCTATAAAATCTGGAAGCAAGCCGGAAGCATTACAATTTTTAATGTTCCAACTATCTGGACAATCACCTTCAGAACGACATAAAAACCTCTAGAATGTTCTAAATGTATGACTTAAAAACAGCCAGCACACTTAACAACACGCAAGGCTGTAACCAGATGAAGGCCCCAAGGACATGCCCTCCCCTCAAACTTTAGTCACAGCACACATGAGGGACCAACCCTCAGCAGTAGGGGCATAGCTATCATAGGAACAGGAGGGACATTTGTCCCAGGGCCCAAACTGGGGGAGGGGCATAGGGCACAAGCTGGGCAAGGGGTACAAATCCTGTCCTGTTGTGGTGCAGTTGGGCAGAGACCGAGGAGAAGAGGAAGCACTTGCAGTACGCAACACACATAGATGGCACAGGATGGAGCATTCATCAGTGGTGGCGAGATGAGGCAGGCATCACCGCCACAGTCTCCAGGGCTCAGGCTCAGCAAGCGGATGGAGGGAAAGGCACAGCAGTGTCAGAAGTGGGGTGGAACAGGGGAAGAGGATGGTGACTGGGGCAGGGAGTGTGTCCATTTATTGCACCTGAGTCCATTCCAACCTAGCTACACCTCTGCTCAACAGCACTAGCTCACACCCCTTCTCCTCACTGTTGGGCACTGTAGTTTATCCCCAAAGGGCATAAAGCAGTGTCCCTTTCTCTCCTCCTTCCTACCCCATATCTCCTCCTCTCTTGGGCTGGTCCACAAACAGTAAAGAAAAGAGTCTTCTATGTAGATATCAAGAGTTCACACCTATAATCAATTATAAAGAAGGATTAGGGCATGCTTAATATGCATAAAGGCTAACTATTGACAGAGGGAACAAAAGTATAAGAGGAAATAAAATTACCAAAATATTTGTGTGGCAATTCCCTGCAAGTGGAAAGAAAAATCTGTCATCGGATCAAGATCAGTTAACACCATCTAAGACGGAACTTGTATTTTTTGATTAGCTGCAGCAGCAGCAGTGTTCAAACCTCTGGTTATATTACAGTCATCATAAAGAATGAATGAGCCTTTGCCTCAGCACAGAGTAAAAGATTGCTTTAGATCACTGAAGATTGCACACCCAGTACACAACTCTGGTCTGCTAGGCCCATTTCAACTATCCCAAACTATGCTGGTGAGCTTTCACTTCCCAAAATGAGCTCTGGCCTCTCTGAATTCTTTTGTTCTCAACTGTCAGTTATTTTACAGAAACCCCACAGTTCTAATTTTATTTGAACAATGCTTTTTGCTTTTAGGTGAATCTCACAGTTCTGAAGTCTTTTCCTTCATGAAACATGGCTATTTTCTTTTCAAAGGGAAACATATCCAATATCTGAAATCTTTCCTCCGTGTGTAATATTCCACTAATCGCTATTATTTGAATCCACAACCACAATTCAATGGGTGGCAGAGAGCCAAAAAAGCACTCAGTTGCATCTAGCATCTATTAATCTACGGTTTATAGATGATGTTGTGTTAGTCCTTTAAAGGTTGTATACGATTAATAATTATTTGTCTTAGTCTTCTTCTAATAATTGTTGTTGTTGGTGGTTATTTGTTTATATAGTGCCAGCAGTATACCAATGCTAGAATGTCCATGTTTTCTAAACTTGCACAATTATCTGAGAAATCACAGTATTTTATTACACCACCAGCTAACTAATGTATTGTGGTTTTGTTAGTATTTATGAATGTTATCCTGAAACACGGTGGTGTAAGCATGCATATGCGCAGAATAAAGGTATTATAAGCCAACACTTTTGCATTTATTTTTCAGTAATATTTTCAGAAACACAGATAGCTTTTAATTATATTCTATTAAAAAAAAACCTAGGAGATTTTCATGGTGTGTGTCAGCAAATACCCCTTCACCTGCTATCTGTGGCAGTGAGTGGGCTACTTGTTGCGCACGCTTTAAGGAATGGAGCAAGGCGGGTAAGGACTCTTTGCTCCTTGGCTGCAGGAGCAGTTTGTAGGAGCAGTCTGTGGCAGTTTGTAGGAGCAGTGGCTGTGGTGGGATAGGAACCCAGCCCAGTCATGGTTGCCATAGCAATCTGGGCCAGTCGACACAAAAGTCAGACTCACGAGCCAAGACTTACAGTCAGAGTGGGGACAGGCTAGAGACTCTGCCCAAGCTCCTGTCTCAGTCATGAGCAGGAACCTAACCAGCAGCAGTGAGGACCGACACAGGAAGGGAGTCCTGCTGCAACAGGAGGTTGTGATCTGCAACAGAGCCTTTGGTGGGTTCCTGTCAGGTCCAGGAGTCCCCGAGTTGGCAGGGCTCGCACACACACACACCCCGCCGCAGGTGCAATCCTGATCAGAGAAGTGGCAGCGGGGGCTGCGCAGTCACCAGCTATAGTTGCCAAGGCAACCAGCGCTACCGCAGAGGATGTTATGCTGCTCTTGGGGAATCCCCAAGGGGCGGGGTCTCCGCTGGAGCCATCATGGCACTCGCGTGCCTCCTAGCACACCGGTGGGGCGTGGCTCAGATTACATAAGATGGCGCCGGGTGTTCCCGGGCACTGGTAATCAGAGCGAGAAACTGGTCCCAAAAGCTAAGTATTTTGCATTGTCTTGTGTGTTGAGAATTGTGAACTTGAGGTAGTGCTTGTGTAACTTAGGGGAGATGGGTGGGTGTTTGAATTCCTCTCGCTTCTTCCCGTGGATTGTGACATCCCAGTGTGGGGTGTGAGTGGGAGAACGACCTGTGGGATTCCTTCCCCCATCCCAGATGTGTGTAACCTTCTTCCCACACCATCTATCCTGGGCCCTTGACTCCATCCCTTCACAGACCGCCGCATGACTCACCTTCCCTGTCCCATCCTCCTCAGCATGAGTGCAGTGTGTGTGTCAGAGGTGGGATGGACCCGCGTGGGCTCGATCATACGCTCTGTGCCCTATGATGATAGGGGCCCCATCTCAGTGAGACATATTGGGCCACATTACTATCTTGATGGGCTATTTTCCCCGACCCCATGGGGGCAAAGCATGGGTGTGACTGCAGCGTGCATCAGTGCTTGTGTGGTTCCCCTTGACAGTTCCAGCACCTGGGAAGACAGCCTTTAGGACACAGTAGCTGTGGGGTAGGTGGGAGCTGGCAGATTCTAACCAGAGCCTATAGTCCTTCCCCTTAGCCCAGGGCAGATCCCCAAAAACCTGTCTCCTTTCCCCCCTCTCCTGACTCCCAGTGGGGCAGGTTGGGTTGAGTGAAAGCAAGCTTTTCTTTCTCTCCCACCGCCACCCCAAACTCTCCTCTATTTCAGAAACCTTGGGCCCTGAGGGCAAAAATGGGGAAAACCAAGAGCAAGGCCCCAAAGAAAGGGCAGCCATAGGCCAAAGCCCAACCTGCAGATACTACTCCTGGGGCACCCTCTGGGGTCTATGAGTCACCTGCACACCCAGGCAACCTCCAGGACCCGACCTCCATGGGTCCCAGTGCAGTGCTTTTACTGTCCATGCAGGACAGGCTGGTGAGATGTGAGGCCCTGATGCAGCAGACCTGGGTGGGTCTGGGGCAGGAGATCCCTGCAGTACCTCAAGGTCAATGGTCTGGGATATTGCGTGCCCTCATTGGGACTGTGATGGGCCTCTCACAAGACACAACAGGCACAATGTCAGTGGCCCCCACTGGGCCAGAATCTGGCCTGCTGCCAGCTCTCCCCAGGCTGTTGGGGATCCCTCCTAAAAGCGGGGGGACAGAGTGGCCTCCCATCTGATTTCAAGAATGAGGCATCACCCTACATGGAGACTGCATACAGGGTAGCAAGATCCACTCGACCCAGGGGTGGAGGAAGTGCTACGGCATCAGAGTGCTGGAGTATGGGATCCAGGCCATGGCCTAGAAACACCTGCACCACCATTTTCGCAATGGAGAGATGTAGAAAGTGGTGTGCCCCAGGGATCTGTATTGGGACCGGTGCTGTTTAATGTATTCATTAATAATCTGGAAAAGTGCGTTGAGAGTGAGGTGATCAAATTTGCAGATGACACCAAGTTATTCAAGGTAGTTAAAACATGAGCAGACTGTGAAGAACTGCAACAGGATCTTACAACACTGGGTGCCTGGGCATCTAAATGGCACATGAGAATTAATGTGGGCAAGTGCAAAGTGATGCACATAGGGAAAAATATTCCAAACTATGAGGACACAATGCTGGGTACTAAGCTAGGAGTTACCACTCAGGAAAAGGATCTGGGAGTGATTGTGGATAATACAATGAATCCTTAGCTCAGTGTGCAGCAGTGGTCAAAAAAGCAAACAGAATGTTAGGGGTTATTTGCAAAGGGATAGGGAATAAAACTTAGGATGTCATAATGCCGCTATACAAATCGATGGTGTGACCGCACCTGGAATATTGTGTGCAGTTCAAGTCACCCCATCTCAAATAAGACATAGCTGAACTAGAAAAAATACAGAGAAGGGCAACAAGAATGATAAAGGATATGGAACGGCTTCCATACAATGAGAGGCTTGACAAGCAGGGTCTCTTCAGCTTAGAGAAGAGAACACTGAGAGAGGACATGATAGAGGTTTATAAAATCTTTAGTGGTATGGAACAAGTAGCTAGGGAATGGTTATTTACCCTCTTAAATAGTACTATAACTAGGGGATACTCCATGAAACTAGCTTTGGCCTGGTATGGGCCAGGGCGCATGCCTCACTGGCCGGGTCAGCCCAAACACTGTGCAACTGTCATTAGGCCCCTGTTGTGGCACTGGCAGCAGCATCACATGCACATTGGAAGCACAGTTGCCAGAAAGCAGTTAGTGCAGGACGTGAGACACAGTGCCACCCTATTGGGTCTGGGTGCCATTGGTAGGCCTAGGCTCTGCTGTCCCTGGAGCAATTGGGATGACAGGCACTCGTGGGCAGTCACAACCCGTCCTTAACTAAAGGTTTGGGGAGAGTGTCCAAAAAGCCCACACACTGCAGATCTGGACACACCCCTCCACACGGGAGTGCAGGCCAAAATGCAGTTGGGAGTGGATATTCAGAGGTTCCTGCCCCTATCAGTGAACACCTCCTCCAGACCACGAGGGAAAGAAGTTGGAGGGGCAAGTATGTCAACATTTTTGCCCTCTTATTCAGTGATCCCATAGTGGATCCTTCTGATTGAGAGGACAAAAAGGATAAAAAAAGGTTTAAGTGCCTAAAAACCAATCGGAACTGGTCCAATTGAACCATAGCTTACTCCATATTTCAAGGGGTAATGCTGAAGGCTTACCAGGAGAGGGCTTCTGAGCTGCTGAAACATGTAGACATAGTTTGATGGGTTGCTGAGGTATGACGAGGCTTTCTGGCACAGGGCAGCTTTCACCCCAGGCCCGAGGTGGAATATTCACACTCATGGCTTATGACTTGACTACATGAACGATGCAGCCAATACTCTTAGGTCAGACAGCAGCCATTTTTTGGATGGGGGGAGGGGTGTTGCCCCAGCTAATTATACCTTTTAGAATGATATGTGCAAGGGAACTGGAAGTGGGGGCGGGCAGTGCTGGGAATTTATCTGGTCAGGTAAGTGTTTGCACACTGCTTGCAGATTTTGGCATTCCTACACTCCCTGCAGAGGTTACCATGCAGCATCTTCCTGTTTTAAGGTCAAGCAGCGTTGAGCCAAGGGAACAAAATAACACTTCTGGCCTGGGTAGGAGCCCCCAAGGTAGCAGTAGGGGTGGGAGTGCGAGTACAGGAAAGAGCACCAACTCCAATTATTTATTTATGTATTTATTTTAACAATTTAATACCCTGCCCAACTCCACCTTAGGTGGCTAAGGCGACATACAATAAAAACATATAAATATACAACAAGATTCCCACCCAACTTAAAAATATAACAAAACACAAAACCTTCCCATAACTCCCATCCCCCACCACTTAACCACCCTCACCCATCCCCTTCACCAAATGCCTGGCTGAACAGTCAAGTCTTACAAAAGCGATGAAAGGTCAAAAGGTCCGGGGCCAGGTGGGTCTCCTCCGGGAAGGAGTTCCACAACCAAGGCGTGACCAACAAGAATGCCCTCTCCATAGTGGCCGCCAGATTGACTCAGGGGACCTCTAGGAAGACACCCCAGAAGACCTCAATTAGGGTTGAGCGTTTGGAGGCAGCTTTGACAAGACACCCGAACTGTAAGGAAGCTTTGTATATGGTTAATGAATTTAGGAGTCCTGCCTATGATGTTCAACAGTGGCCTTTTTCACAGAGACATAGGGTGAAAACAGACATGACGCTAACCACCCTTTAACCACCCTTGGTGGTAATTTATGCATGTTTCAGGGATGCATAGGGCATCAATACAGCCCTGCAACATGCATAAATAACCACNGCTAACCACCCTTTAACCACCCTTGGTGGTAATTTATGCATGTTTCAGGGATGCATAGGGCATCAATACAGCCCTGCAACATGCATAAATAACCACCAAGGGTTGTTAAAGGGTGGTTAGCTTCATGTCTGTTTTCACCCACTCTAACAGTGATAAAATGGGTGTTAAATTTTATTATACATGTTGCAGGGCTGAAGGTGTGCTCTATGGGTGCCCTGCAAGATGTATAATACAATTTAACACCCATTTTATCACTGTTAGAGTGTCTCTGTGAAAAGGGCCAGTATTAGGGATGGGTGAACCAAACGAAGTTCAGAAATTTGTTTTGGTTCGGTTCGGTTTGAAATTCGAGTTCAGAAATTCAGTTCGGTTCAGTTTGAAATTCAAGTTCAGTTTGGAAGTTTGGTTTGGTCGACTGAACAGACCACGTTCGGTCGAATTCTGAACTTCCGAACCAAGTTTGGCCATTCAAAACCAGGTTTTTTAGTGTGTGTTGCCACTAGGGATGGGCGAACAGAACGGAGTTTGGAATTTCGTTTAGTTTCGGTTTGAAATTCAAGTTCGGTTCGGTCGACCAAACAGACCGAGTTCGGTCTGAACTCCGAACTTCCAAACCATGTTCGCCCATCCCTAGCCAGTATAAGGTTGAACCCAATTTGAAGTCGGTGGTAGGGATGGTGCATATTGTCCACATTAAACTGGACAAAGAAATGAAGGGATGATTGCCAGCTCATTCCTGGTTCCACTTTTGCCAAACGTGGTGGTTTCCCCCTTGGAGGTGGTGCCCCAAAAATGCCCCTGGTGAATTCCGCCTAATCTACCATTTGTCTCACCCATGTGGGGCATCAGTTAACAACACCATACCACAGGAGCTCACATCAGCCCATTACGTACCATTCGATACAGGTGTAGAAAATAAATGATAAAATGTTGTGGCCATGGTCTGTTCCACCAGGACAGCTTTCATTTCCTGGGTTTCCACTTTTAAGGCCAATATTATTTTGACAAGGCTATGGCCATAGGCTGTTCAATTTCATGTTTAACCTTTGAGAGGTTTAGCTCCCTCATCAATTGGGTGGTCCAACAGCGGACAGGTATGGGGAAAGTTACAAAATACCAAAAATGACTTCCTCTTCATGGGCAGAACTGGCACAGATGAGTGCATGGGACTGATGGAGACCTTTCAAGGGGTGGTGGATGACCTTGGGGTTCCCCTAGCACCGGAAAACATGGAAGGGTCAGCCACCACCTCGACGTACTTGGGTATCAAGCTGGATATTGTAAGGACTGTCTCTCACCCCCCCAGGGGATCATTTGGCAGCACTTAGGCCCAAGATTGATAGCTGCATCACTGCAAGTAAAGTGACAGTTAGGGAGCTTCAATCCCTTGTGGGGAACATTAACTTTGAGTGAAGAGTGACTGCCCCTGGCCGAGCATTCCTCTCATGCTTATACGCCAAGTTGGGGGGCAATCTCCCACCATACCATCATATCAGGGTGACCCAGAAGATGAAAAAGATGATTTAACGACATGGGCCTCCTTCTTGGCCGGATTTAACAGCATCAGCAGCTCCTATTGGAGGAGAAACTTCAGGTTCACTCCGATGCGGCAAGGGATTCAGGCTTTGGGGGTAATTGTAGGGATAAATGGTGTGCAGTGCCATAGAAAGTAGAGCAGACGGAGTTGGGTATTACCAAAAATCTCACCTTTTTGGAATTTTTTTCTATTGTTCTTCAGGTGGTCCACCATTGAACTGCCAAGTTTACAAACCACTCTGTCCTATTTTCGTGACACAACCTGGCTGCAGCACATGTCATCATAATGCCTTCTGGTGATGACACTGATATGGGCATTTGTGCTTGCTTGTTTGAACAATAATATTCTGTTTGTAGCAAAGCATGTACCAGGCATTAACAATGGTGTAGTCAATTTTATTTATTTATTTATTTATTTATTTAGTCAAATTTCTACTCCACCCCTCCTAAAACAGCTCGGGGTGGCTAACAAACCAAAAAAACAAACACAAATATAAAATACATCTAAAAACAATTTAAAACATTCAGAAATACTACAATTAAAACATGACCCAGGCATCACAATAAAACAATAAATAAGGTTAAGGGAAGATAAAACCCCACTAACCCCTCTCCCCCCCTCCCCAAAGGCCTGGGCGAACAGCCAGATTTTACAACTTCACCGAGATGTCAAAAGGCTTGGGGCCAGGCGAGCTTCCTCCGGGAGGAAGTTCCAAAGGTGCGGCCTCGCCACCGAGAATGCCCTCTCCATTGTGGCCCCCCGCTTATTGCGGGGGACCTCCAAGAAGGCATCCCCGGCAGACCGAAGGAGACGCTCTGGGGTGCAGAGGGCGAGGCAGTGCCTTAGGTACAAGGAGCCCAGACCATGAAGGCCCTTATAGATCAAAACCAACACCTTGAACCTGGCTCGGGACGCTATTGGCAAACAGTGCAGAGTCCGGAGCACAGGTATTATGTGCTCCCGACGACCCGTCCCCGAAAGGAGCTGGGCCACCGCATTCTGCGCTAGCTGCAGCCTCCAAACCAGGAACAAGTGAAGCCCCATGTAGAGCACATTGCAGTCAAGGGCAGAGTGGGAAACCACTAAATATAGTCTTAGTGGCCCTGTGCCAGCAGCAAAGCCGCCGGTAGGCTGGAAACAGACCAAGGGGGTGTGTCTTGGGGGGCATGGCTTGGGGCGGGCAGAGTGCATCAGATTTGGAGCCTAGCAGAGCTGAGTCCCCAGACTCAGATCCTCAGCAGCCTGGCAGGGATGAGTGGGAGGTTATGGGGGGCTGACAGGGGGGAAACTGCCACTGGTGGGGGTACTGGCCCTCATTGCAGTGCTCTGGCTCCCCAAATCACTCTGTTTTAGTGCTCAGTGGCACCCAACCCAAAATCACTCTGTCCCTTGCTATGCATCCTACAGTAAGGCTTCTTCATTCCTACAGCAGCTGCACTAGTATTCCACAGGCCCTGTGTTTAGCTTAGCAAAGTGAAGACTAAGGGCAGAATTGATACCAAACTTCAAATATCTACATTATATCCTACATTAAGGCGTCATTCCTTGCTGCTGAGTAAAACTCTGCTACTTGGAGACTGAGAGAACCCTCCTACAATAGCATCT
>QEPC01008323.1:15716-34062 GCA_003113815.1 Sphenodon punctatus | reverse complement strand
GGTACCGGCCCTCCAGCCCAGCCCAGCCCACTGGGAATCCTCCCGGTGGGTTCAATGGCCAATCTACCCCTGGTTGCAGTAGTCCAGCTTCAAGGTGACAAAGACATGGATGAGGGAGGCCAGGTCCAGGCTGGAGATGCATGGACGCAGCCTCCGCACCAGATGCAACTGGCGGAAGGCAGCCTTCGTGACTGCCTCCACCTGCTGCTCCAGGTGGAGATCCGCATCCAATACCACCCCCAGACTCTGGACCTGCTGAGCCATAGGAGGGTGAACCCCCCCGATCAGGGAGCCCATCATTTCCCTTGCTCTCCCCACCAACATCACCTCCGTCTTATCAGGGTTGAGCTTCAGTCTGCTCTGCCACATCCACTCCGCCACGGCCTCCAAACATTGGGATAGCACTGAGATGGCAGGGTCTAGGTCAGTTGAAAAAGAGAGGTACAGCTGAGTATCATCACCATATTGGTGATATCACACCCCGAACCCTTTCACGACCTCCCCCAAGGGCTACATATATACATTAAATAATAATAGAGACAGGATGGAACCCTGCGGAACACCGCAGGATAAAGCGCGGGGGCAAGATGTCTCATCCCCCAACACCACTTCTGGCTTCTCCCCAAGAGGAATTAACAGAACCATTCAAGAACAGTCCCATCCACACATCCCAGGTCACGCAACCGTCTCAACAGCAGCCCATGGTCCACGGTGTCAAAAGTGGCCAAGAGATATAGCAGGATGAGAAATGTTGAACATCCTGTGTCCATCTCCCAGTGGAGATCGTCGACCAAGGCCACCAACGCCGTCTCAGTTCCGTAGCCGGGCCAGAACCCAGATTGAAAAGGGTCCAGGGAACCGATGCTATCTAGATGCGCCTGGAGGTGGATCGCCACTGCCCGCTCAATAACCTTCCCTAAAAAGGGAAGGTTAGAGACGGGTCCGTAACTGGCCCTCTTTTGCTTGCAGATGGAGCATTTTTTCTCGCTAGCACCTGGACCCAGACTGATCCCAGAACCCTTACTGTCAGCAGTGTGGAGCCTTAGATCCTAGAGCTGTTTGACACCATCCAAGAATCCTTGGCAGTTCGAACCAGGATATCATGCAAGGACAGCATTCACAGAAGAGTACTTTGCTGTCCACTCAGCTCTCTCTGGGGTATTGCTTATGCACAC
This sequence comes from Sphenodon punctatus, assembly GCA_003113815.1. Classification (NCBI taxonomy): domain Eukaryota; kingdom Metazoa; phylum Chordata; class Lepidosauria; order Sphenodontia; family Sphenodontidae; genus Sphenodon; species Sphenodon punctatus. The sequence goes on along the minus strand of QEPC01008323.1, from coordinate 32,887 downwards.
GGATGGGGCCTTCCTTAAAAGGTACCAATTCACAGTGGTCCTGCAGAATGCATTGAGCCGCCTTAATCTGCCTCCCAGGGATTTTGGATCACATTCTTTTAGAATAGAAGCAGCCTGATTCGTGGTAGCAGAAAGCTTCCAGGAGCAAGATATCCGGGCAGTGAGGCGTTGGTGATCCTGGACATTTCAAACATACATGCACGAGCTGCCTGAATAACTTTAATTGTTGTATTTGTTGCTTCCAGGCATTGCAAGGGACCCCCATAGAAGGCTAGTCTGGATCATGAGCCACAGTCTCATGTGCTGGGTGGGCAAGACAGCTGGAAAGTCCCAGTGGGTAACCCAGCTGGGCTGCAAAAGCAGAGATCCGGTGGAAGGGGCGCAGTGGCATGAGATGGCACCAGTTAGTGCCTACTCTTAAGGCTGCTGCAACGGGGCCCTATCCAGACATGATAGTTGTGCACTTGGGGGAGAATGATTTACCACAATTAAAGTAGGCTCAGTTGATCATTAAGATTAAGAATGATCTGTTAGAGGCCAAGAAATGTTTTCCTACCACATGTTCCCCCCAACACATCACGCAAAGGTTTCTTTTTCAGCCCTAGCATTCCTAAGTGCCTCTGGGACACCTTTTGTGCACTAAGTGCTTTTGAGACCCCTTGCCCCGCCTCTCAGAAACCTATAACTGCCCTTGCCCCCATGAGAAAATTGGGTCATTCTTGAATGCAAACACAAGCAGATTACTTTGCGCATGCTTCCCTCAAGGATCTCTCCCAGACCATTACCCCCTTTTGGTCTGTCCAAGCTTCTCCCCACACACACACACCCCGCACCCCACTCCGTACTTAGTCCTTTGTCAATACATCTCCCTTATTTGTATCGGAGTATCCCGTTCCTGTGTTGTGGTGTGGGACGGAAATTCCAGCCAGCTAGCAGTGCATCACTTCCTCACACGGACACATGTGGGTCCTTTGAATAAATTCGGCTAATTCCCCCTAAATTTAAGAGGTCATTGGGATATTGGGGTACCAGGCCACAATATTCATTCGTGGAGTGGGTCTGTGTCCTAACACCAGTTCCCTAACAGTTATGTTGAACTTGTTAATAGCTTTGTTGTACAGGACCTGAATTGCCTGAGGCAATTACTCAACTTAGCCTAATTCAATTTGAATAAAGAGTGCAGCTGTTAAAACATACCTGTTGATCCTTGTCTCATTCTGGATGCATCAACAAATATAAATCAATGTGCATTACCTTTTTTGCATGGCATATGTATCTCAGCAATCTTCTTCAGACAGTATTAAAAAGTCATTGTTAACTGTCTACATATTATAAGTCAACTCAAATTGACCACTGGAATAATTGCTTTAATGCACAGGTCTATAGTTTCTCAAGCCAAAAAGTTATTTGACTGTGTCTTGGCTAACATTTAAGAATACAGAATCCTTCATTTTAAGAATTATTATTGCCTCTTGCCAACAGAAGATGTTAGCCCACATTGGACAACCTTACCCCACATTGCAGCTTACTGTCAGGCTGGTGGCTCTCAGATGTTCACCCACTTTCATCCCAGGATGGGCGGCAGGCTGCTATGCAACGCATTCACCAGACAAGGCCAGTGGCACGTTGCTGACTACTGTTATCCCACCTGGGCCAATGTGCAGAACTGTTACTAGCCTGTGCATTGTTGCAGGGCTATATAGGGTGCCAATACAGCCCTGGAACATACATAAGAAACATTAAAGGGTGTTAAAAGTGGAGTTACTTGCATATCTGTTTTCACTCATGGAGGCAGCAAAAGCATATCTGAACAATTGTCTCAATATACTGCTCCAAGTTAAAAAAACCCATCAGTCTACTCCTTTTTAAAGAACTAGAGGAGCAGGAATGGGAAGAAATTATGCCTCAAGTCATAATTTCCTTCCCAGGCTGATACTACAGCACAACATCCTACTGTCCTTACTACTCAGGTCAGATTGTGATCTAACCCAGAATAAGTACTAGACTTTCCAAAAAGATGTGTGTTTTTCTAAGTTTCTGTTGTTCTGCTCTGAAAAATAATTTATTATTAAAGATGAAAGAAATATGCTCAGTGAAGTAGAAGACATATGTTGAATTTTTATGTAGAATGTGTTAGCTTTTCATACTTCCCACAATTCTTTAAATATTTAAATTCCCATAAAATTGATGGTTAAAAATAGAGATAAGCCAAACTCAAAACATCACCTCTATATGCCCAGAGCTGAAGGGTAATTTGGGCCATATCTGAATTTAGTAGTTCAGGCATATATCTAACAACAAAAAACAACCACCCAAAGGTTCAGAACACATATATCCATATTTTTGGTCTGACAAACACAACATTAAAAAGTTTCAGACAGGGATGGGCGAACGTGGTGGTTTGGAAGTTCGGAGTTCGGACCGAACTCGACCTGTTCGGTTGACCGAACTCGACCTGTTCGGTTGACCGAACCAAACTCCAAACCAAACTCGATTTTTGAACCGAACCTAACCAAACCGAATTTCCAAACTCGGTTCTGTTCGCCCATCCCTAAAAGATAATATTCCATTTAGTTCAATTGGGTTTGAATTTCTGAACTCTGTTTGGAAGTTCAGAGTTTGGGCCGAACTCAAATAGTTCGGTCAACAGAACTGAACTTCCAAACCGAGCTGAATTTCTGAACTGAACTGAACCGAATTTCCGAACTCGGTTCTGTTCGCCCATCACTAGTTTCAGACACTGCAGGAAAATTGACTGCTTGCAGAGAAATATAACAATAAAAAGATAAAATTAAAATTAAAACTTAATGTTCTTTCCACCAGTTGTTCTAGTTCCATATTTATACCACTGTTGGAATACTGATTTTAGGGCTCATTCTGATGTTCGCTTACTTTGCACAGCCACGGCGGCGGCAATGCTCGATTTAAAGCAACGCGCACTTCCGGGTTAGTGTGAATGCACCTAGTGCACACAATTCAGCGTTATGCCAAATTTTTTAAATGTTGGTTTGAGCAGCTTTTCAAACCGCACTCCACAAGTTCGCATAATGCTGAATTGTGTGCACTAGGTGCATTCACATCAACCCGGAAGTGCGCTTGCTTTAAATCGAACGTTGCCGCTGCCGCAGCTGTGCAAATTAAGCGAACAGAATGAGGTCTTAGTCCTGATAATGGGGGCGATCCCATGCCACACAAACGCTGTGCGTATCCTGTGCATGCACATGTGCATGCAAATAGCATGCATTTCCTCAGGGTCTGCATTGTGCCACATGGATCCCATGCAGGACCTGTGCGGATCTCATGTGGATCACTTGGGATTTCTGCCATTGTTCATGGCTTTCTTATGGATATTGTATTATCCTCATGATATACATATATGAAGGTGGCAGTATGTTATTTTATTGTAAGTAATAACATTCTTACTTTATGGAAGAAAATGTAATAATTATAAGTAAGATATATGGCCTATAGGCTATATCTCACAATTAGAGCTGGCTTTAGGTAGGGGTGGGGAACTTGTTCTCCTCCCACAGTCCACACTGAAAATTAGTACAAGTTCTGTGGGCCTCATAGGAGTTGGGAGCAGGGGTGCTTATGGAGTGTGATTAGAAAGGAGGGATGAAACCATGGATTCATCCCCTATGATTGAACTCATGCCCTCATCTTGAGTCCCTTCCCCTGAGCTAACTCCTTGATTACTTGAGGACTGGCACTGGAACTACAGACAAGCTCCAGGAATGGGAAGGAAGCCAAATAAAAATTAACCAGGAGCCAGATTTAGTCCACAGACTGCAAGTTACCTAACCCTGCCTTAGGATATAGCTGCCTAGTCATTTGCCAAGAGTGCCACAGCCACAATTTGTAAAATATGGTGGACCTATGCTCCTTTTTATTTATTTATTTATAAAAGTATTTAGTATCCCGCCCCTCCTGTCACAGACAGCTCGGGGCTGCTCACAACAATATAAATTCACAGTAAAAATCATAAAACAATAAAACATATTGTTACCCCCCATCCCTCTCCTCTCCCCTCCTTGATGGATCTCACTCCCATATCTGAAACCTTTGGTGTCTTTAGACATAATGCCAATGGGTGTCTGAATGTGTGTTTTGACCTTGATATGAACACCGGTTTGGCCTTGTGTTCACCATGTGGTGCTGCTTAGACACACAGCCCATCTTGGGGCAAATTGGTGTTTTGCTCGCTGCCCGATCTCAGCACACAAGCGCTGCTGTGCCTCGTTCCCCATGTTGTACCTGCTAACACGCCACGCAATATCAATAGACACAACACTGGCCACGTTTTCAGCCAGAACACACACATTGTCCTTGTGAAGCAATGGTGTTCACATTGCGCATTCAAGGGGGGGGCAAATTGGTGCTGGGATTGTTATGGTGATTACACACAACAGCCAAACATGTGCTTATGGGTTTTGACACCCAATCTTTGTTATGTCTAAAGACGCCCCTTGTCCCCACTGTGCCTCTCACCTGAAGTCCCATCCCTCAGGTCCCTGGAGCTTGAATGGGTATTAAATTTAGTAGCATGGGTAATACCCACTTATTTGGGTATGGTATCAGGTTACCCAGGTACCATTTGGATTCCTGAGAATCCCCCAAAATTGGTACTTCCAGTACCGATATTTTAATTTACCAATTCCCAATTGGCATATCAGTATACCAATCAGTATACTGAGTTGAAAAATTGAAAAATCGGCAAGATTTTTTTTTTTAAAAAAGTTACTGGAAGCTGACTTTCTGTGACTGGAAATTCAAATTTCTGGGACCAAAAAACAATAAATAAGTGTTTTAAGGAGAAAAAAAATGAAAGGGGGAGGGAACTGGAAATAGTTTTTTGGGGACCCGAAGTTGCCAAAAATTATCAGAATTTGATGGAAACCCAATAAATCCATGTTGGGAATTAATATATCAACAAAAATGTCCCCCCCCCCAAAAAAAAAGAAATCAGTACCAGAAGTTGACATTCCGGAACTGGAAGTCAACATTTAGAACCTGATTGGGTTGTAATCAGGTACCACATGGTGCCTGATCATTACCAGGTCGATTTGGGTTCTGGAAATTTAATGGGTTACCCTTTTTTGTGGGTATCTTCTTTCAGCTCTACCCAAAGCCCTACTTGCATGGTACCATTCATGCCTGAAGTCAAGCCTCCATGTGTCCCTCATGCCAAAAGCCCTGCCATTCACCCATGAAGCCACAACCCTATTGAACTGTAGTCAGCACACTCAGGCTCTCCACCCATCATACTCAAAACAACCCCCTCACTAGCATACATGTACATGTCTCCACAACTCATGCTAAATGCCTTTTCCATGCCAACACCACCCTCTGTTCCTTTCTTCCCTCATAAGTCCCAGGTAAATGCCACTTTGTAGGATGCAGTGAAATTAAACCATTCACTTAAATCATTTGCTGAGGATTTGTACAGCATTGGTTTTCCCCTTGGGGAACATACCAATCCAAGTGACCTCATGGCAAACAGCATCATTACATTATAATAGATTTATTAATAGAAGTGTCTTTCCCTAAGTTGTTACAAATCTTCTGAGATGTTGGTAGTTTATTTATGTATGATACGGAAAGTACATCTGTAATATAATTTCACATATATTAAAAATTCACCCAGGGAGGTTGTACAGTGGTCATAGCTTTCAGATGATTGACAGATACATTAGCATAGCTGAGCCCAAGAGGAAGATAATGAATTCCATTTTATGCTTTGGCTTCCTGTTTCCAAGGACAATTTACTGTGTTCTCTTGTTAGTGATGTTTAACACTGACATACCTAGTTGGCTATAAAGTACAGTCAATTCCAGCGCTGGTCTTGTTAATAGCTATTTGTGTTGTTGTGATTTTTTTTCATCGGTTTTTGAAACATCAGGGAGTATGGAAGAAAGAAGTGGCAGGCTTGAGAAACAGAATGAAATTTGCTTCAAGAATGTGCAGAAAAGATATTTTAAGTTTCTGCACTGTTGAGGTTAGAGATAAATTAAGAATAGAGAACTCCAGGTTCTCTTTCTCATACATGTGTGGGGCATTTAATAGCGACTAATACAGACTAAATTTTGAGCAAAATTTCCTTTTACAAAGATTGAGAAATTAATATGAGACAACAGAGTTTATCAGAAAGGGTATTTTTAGAGCTGAAGTGAGTAGGTAACTTCCTACTCATGAGTAATACTCGCAATTTTGGGCAGCCTGTTGAATGCCCAACAGACAGTTGCATACACCTGTGGGTGCCCCCAAATTGTGCAATACATAGAAATAAATACCTGGGGGCAGTTGAGGAGGTGCCTTGTGAGGTCCAGAGGCTCAAGATGGGTAGGATCCTACTCATGGCAAGAGGATCAGGGAGGCTCCAAGTGGTGGGAACAGCAGGACTTGTGAGTGGGGGTAGGCCAGTTCCAATCTCTGTCTACATGTTGTGTTGTCTGCTCAGGATGCAGACAAGGGCCTGGCTAGGAGCTTATGTGAGCTGTAGTTCTGATCAGTTTTGCCTGCCATTTCCTAATGCCCAAGGAGCTTTTAAGAACTACATCTCCCAGGAGCCCCTGTCAGCCCTCAACCTGAAGAGATAGTGCCTTTCTGGGGCCTTCTAGGATGTGTAGTTCCAAAAAGCCCCTTGAGCTTTAGGAAATGGTAAGCAGAGCTGATCAGAACTACAGCTCTGATAATATCCCAGCCAGGCCCTAGTCTGCAGTCTGGGCTGACAACATGGTGTCTAGCCACATAGAGAGATCGGAGTTGGCCTACTCCCACCTCTCTACTCCATCTCCTCCTGTTCCCACCACCCATAGGCCCCCCAAACCCCATTGCTGTGAGCAGGAACCCCTCCAATATGGAGTCTGCAAGGAGCAAAGTCAACATCCCCAGCCCTTAAAATAAGGTATAAATACCTTAAAATGTGGTATTTATTTTAAACACTTTATGTGGAAAACCACCACCCATAGGGTGCTTTTGGGTCAACACACACTGCCCTATCCTCGTAGGGGTGGGAATTCCTGTTCTCCCGAGAACCGATATTGTCGGTATTTGGGTGTATTGGGGCATACCGGATTTACCGGTATCGGCATACTGGATCTTTAACATTGGGCACTTTATCGTTTTTTTTACATTGCAGCCATTGAGATAAACGGCCGCAATGTAAAAAAAAATGGTAAAACGCCCAATGTTAAAGATCTGGTATGCTTATACTGGTAAATCCAGTACCGGGGAGATCTGATACCAGTAAATCCAGTATCTGGTATTCTCCTGGTGTCCCATCCCTACTATCCTGTTTATTTCAGGTTGGGCAGTGTGGATTCGTTGAGCATGCACATTTTTATTGGTGCCCATTTCAGCTCTAGGTCTGATCTGAAAGCTGCTAAGGTCAGGAGGCAAATGTTTATAGATTTTCTCTTAGGGCCACAGTGCATGTACAATAAGTGTCCTTCACTGTGCCTGCAGCAACAGGCTATGCGGTGGGGGGAATTTGTCCCATTCCTGCAATGTTGCAAGAGCAGGAACACAGGCAGCAGCAATCCAGGAGCCGGTGCATTAGGGCGCCGACAGGAAGAGCCTCAGGAGGTTGCCTAGCAACCGGGGGTTTCAGGATTGAAACTGTCTCCCGTAGCAAGACTTAACAGTGGAGGGTAGGGCTGTGCTTACTGCCTTACTCTGCAGTTCTGTGAGAAAGGCAGGGAAGTAAAGATCTGTTCCTGATCTTTGCTCACAGTTCTGTGATCAGAGTTCAGCGAACGGAGTTCTGTTCACATTTCTGTGAACTGGGTAAGGGAGCCAGAGGAAGGCATTCCAATGGAGATGGAGCAGGAGTGAGGAGAGAAGCTTGACCTCCCCTCCCCCACTTACAGAGTGAGTAGTGAAGCTGCACACACCCCTTTTTGTGAGTTAAGAAGATGCACCTCCCTCCCCCCCTCTTGGGGGTTTGGAGCACCCTAAGGAGGGTCTCCTTTTTTGGAAGCTGTGAGGGCACAGTGGGAGCTGTGAGGGGCACCAAGGCACATTGCTGTGACAATGGCCAAGGCAAGGGAAAAGAATCCCCAGAGAGGGAGTGGGCGAGGTAATGGAAGACAGGGATCTGCCAGGTGAAGCAGAAGGAAGTGATGATGAGCAGTCTGGTCCCTCTGGTGCTGGGCCTCAGGCAACCAGGTGCTCCAATAATGCGAGAGGCAAGCGGGAAGAGAGGTGCGACCCTGCTCAAGCCAGGCAGGGTCAGGGTCAGGAGAATACGCCACTTCTCTTGTCCTTACAGGACAAATTAGGCTGGTGTGAGGAAATGATTCAGCACCTGGCCTCTTCAGTGGTGGATTTAGTGGAGGCTGGTGCTTCAAGCGGGGTTGATGATCACCACTCTGTTGGATGACAGTGGCAAGGTCGGAGTCAGAGAGATACGGCTGAAGCTGCCGGACAAGATGTAACTGCCGAAATGCACTCCCCGCCACACAACCTGAGATTCCAGGCTGATCCGCTAATCGAGGAGCACACCCAGACTCCGCACTTGAGAGACCATGGGAAGGTGAAACCCCCCCCCCAACAAGAGAAGATTCAACCAATCCCAGGTCCCCCAAGCCCTCACCCACCAACATCACCTCCATCTTGTCAGGATTCAATTGCAGATGGCTCAACCTCATCCAAGCCCCCACAGCGGACAGGCACTGGGAAAATAAGGAGACTGCATGGCCTGGATTGATGGAAAAGGAGAGGTACAGCTGAGTGTTATCAGCATTCTGATACCACTGCATGCCCTGAAACCCTCTCACGATCTCCCCTAACGGCTGCATATAGAGGGGGGATAGAATGGCATGTGAGTTCCCGGGGGGAAGACATACACTCCCCAAAGACCACCCAGTGAGTTATCCCCGCCAGGAACGAACGAAACCAGTCCAAGACCGTTCCGCCAATTCCAGCACAGTCCCGCAGGCGAGTCAACAATACCTCATGATCGACTGTGTTGAATGCAGCCGAAAGGTCTAGCAGGATCAGTAAGGTCTGACAACCCTGGCCGAATACCAACAGAGATCGTCAACCAAGGCTACCAATGCCATCTCCATGCCATACCCAGGCCGAAACCCAGACTGGGAGGGATCAAAGAAACTGGTGAGGTCCAGATGTTCCTGGAGCTGCCGTGCCACAGCCCGTTCAATAACCTTCCCTAAAAAGGGAAGGTTAGAAACTGACTGATAACTGGCAGGAGCATCAATGTCAAGAGATGGTTTCTTGAGCAGGGGTCTAACCACAGCCTCCTTTAGGCAATCAGGCACCCTGCCCTCCCGAAGGGAGGCACTAACCACCCCAGCCAGCAACGTCCGTAATGTCTCCTGGCTAGCTTTCACCAGCCAAGACAGGCATGGATCTTGCTCACAAGTAGTGGCACAAACAGATCCCAACAAGGACTCCACATCAGCAGGCGATCCCAAGTATAAGTTTACTGCCCTATCCTCTGAACACCCACATTTATTAAGAGAGATAATCACCTCCCCATTTTGCCTCACTGCAGCCCCTTACTTACGCGAACCAAATAATAGGTGTACTGAATTAAGGGGCGATTCACTCAGGGACTGTTTATGTGAACAGATTCTGAAACTACATAAGTAATGTGTGGAAAGGGACCACGGCAGTCTCTATCTGCTATCAAACTTGTAGGGAAATGAAGAGCATTAGAGTGGCATTGGGTGTCTTTAGACATAACGTAAACAGGTGTCTGAATGTGTGTTGTAACCTTGATATGAACACTGGTTTGGCCCTTTGTTCACCATGTGGCGCTGCTTAGACACACAGGCCATCTTGGGGCAAATCGTTGTTTTACTCGCCACCCAATCTCAGCACAGAAGCGCCACCACCTCGTTCCCCATGTTGTACCTGCTAACACTCCACACAATATCATTAGACACAACATTGACCACGTGTTCAGCCAGAACACATAAATTGTCCTTGTGATGCAAAGTGTTCACATTGTGTGTTCAGTGGGAAGCCAAACTGGTGTTGGGATCACACACACACACAATCAAAGCCATTGCTATCTCTCAGAATACAACACTGAATTTGTTAACTGCTGGCAATTATTTCTAGGTAAAATAACAGTCCCACAACTAGAACTTTGTTAGAAATGGATACCTAGGCAGACTGTTGGGACTGTGAATCTGTGCTGGATAGATCCAATGTGCCCCAATACCTTCTGGTATCAATCCTCACCACAAAAAGACACATATAATAATTATTTTTTGCTTCCATCCTTCTCCATTTGTGCCACCATCCAATTCCTAAAGAAAAATTATAGTCCAGAAGGATATAGTTGTAATCAAATATTTTCCTTTAACATCATACGAGGCAAACCTTCTCTGTTAGTTATTCAGTTCACAGGCTTGGTGGGGTGGGTGTTGTTTTTTTGTGGACTTACTATTCACTGTTTGACATACTGTACTTTTAGACATGGCTTAGTCTAAAATATTTAAATATAGTTTTATGAGTTACTACATGTCAAATCATTTTGCAAAGCTCTTATTCCTCTGTCAGGTTACATAATGCATTAGGCCAAGAACTACATTGGGTGTAAAAATTGCAAAGCAGCTTGAGGGACAAGCCAGCTGCTAGCAATGGTTCTAAATGCTTATAGTACCATGTAGCAGAAAGGAATGTAGTCTACTAGTTCAAGCAGAACACTTGAAATAAAGACAGCTAAGGTTTTCCAGGAGGACAGAAGAGAACAGCATGGATCACCTTTCATTTTCATTTTTAGGGAGTTTCTTGCACTGAACTGTCCTGCACCCCAGATTAGAGGTGCAACCAGGTCCTTGCAAAAATGGGCAACCCGTAGAATCTGGGGTACCCAACTCACCCCATCTGTGTTCAGGCACCAGAAGGTGCTCTTACATGATCCACACCCACATGCTACCTGGACGGACTCATGCACTGAAAACTGGCTGTTACTGCTCCCAGCTGCTGCTCAGCTGAACTGGGTTTGTCCTGCTCCACTTTTCTGAGTAGGAGGGGAAGGGAGGAGACTTCTCCCGGTGTGCCATGCCCCAGCTTCCAGATGGAAAATCAATGGATGCGTGGTGCACAACAGTTCACATTGCAGGGGTGTATGAAGGTTGTATGCTCAACTTGCACAATGCATGTGCAACCTTTTCAAAACCCACACACCCATTGATTTTCCAGCCAAAAACTGGGGCTTGGTGCGCTGGTAGAGGCCTCCTCAATCTCTCCTACTCCCGCTCTGAAATGTGGAGCAGGAAGAATCCAGCTCAGCTGAGCAGTGGCCGGGAGAAGCAGCTCGGCAGGTGAGTTGACCTGGGGAGTGTGTGGGTGCAGGAATTGGCTGGGATCAAAAATCCAAAAAAGTCCACTTCCAGGACAGATTTCTTTTCCCCTGGAAAACTGGGCACACAATGGGGAAAAGTAAGGGTATGTTATTGGGGATCTGATAGGGTGCCCGAAAATGCAGGTATTACTCATGATTACTGCACACCTACCTCAGATTTAAATTATGCTTGAGGCTTGTGTAAACCCAAATGCTTTCTGTGGAATAGTATCTAGTCTTAGTAATTTTGTACAAACTGTAAACAAATAAACCAAACTAAGTAGTCCTATCCCTGGCAAGGATTCATGTGTAGCCTTGTGGGAGAGAGTGTCGTTGCCATGCTGCTCCCAAATGTAAGAGAAGGAAACAAAGGGTGTTTTCACATGGACACGGGAGTGCTTACTCTCAGAGCAAGTCCAGGGGTGCACACCACAACTGCTCACTTCTAGTACTGCCTGGGCCCTTTTTAAATGAACCTGGTGGAAGCCCATGGTCCACCCATGAAGTGTTCCCCTCCCCCACACCATAGAGTTGTAGGTGGATCAGCCATAGTTCTATGGAGTTGCTGGAGCAACCCCCAAATCAGAGCAGAGCTGCAGCAGCCATCTGCTGAACAGAGGGAAAGCAGACCCACCTCCAGTCAGTGGATATGGATATGGAGCTCTGGATATTCCAGAGCACCACTAGCGAAGCTGCCCTGGAACAAGGACAGACTGCCCTGCCTCTGCTCTGTCTGCACATTTGGCAGGCCACCTTTAAACAGATGGTCTACCTGGGGCAGTTGTCTGTGAGAAAATATTGAGAGTAGATAAACTGATTACTTTTATTGAACCAAAAATTCTGTTGGTGAGGGTATGCAAGCTTTGAAGCCACACACAGGGCCCTTCCTTAGGCATGTAGTGTAGCAATTCAGAAACATATACACTCAGCAAAAGCAGGTCAGGTATATATGAGGAGACACAGCAGTGTCTTGCATTTGCTCCGCTTATTTATTTCTGACTTCTGAAACACTACTTGTTTGAGAAAGGGCCCCAAGTGGCTCAAAAGCTTGCATAGTCTCAACAGAAGTTGGTCCAATCAAAGATATCTACTACTTCTCCATCTCTTGTAGCCTTGGAAAAGTCATATGGTAAAAATAATCTCACAGTAATGGGAAGTATACTACAGGAAGAGACTTTGCAGAATGCTTGGACATTGACAAACAGTTCTATAGTAAGTTTAAAAAGTGATGCTTTATACATTTGATATTATATTATATGCTTACAGATGTGGTCATAAAAACATACACAATTGATTTCCAAAGACCTGGTTCAAAACCCTGTGATGATATTGGAAATAATGCTGTCAAGTTTAGTAGGTGTCCAGTCAGGTTCCATATCCTTTAAAAAAATTAAATATTCATTTATACTACTGCTGTCATGCAAGCATATCTGCGACAGCTCCCAAATCTGCTGCTGCAACACCTTAATACCCCCCAACTAATCCGTTAACAACTAGGGCAATGGCCTGTCAAGTCTAAACGCTGGAACCATCCCTGGCAAGATGAATCATCTAATAAACTGGGTAACAATGTTAGTAGTACAAGACCTCTATGGATGAATATCAGTTTTGCACATGTAATGGTAATGTGATTCATGGATTAACAGAGCTGTGCTCATTAATATTTCCAAAATAAATCAGCTTGGGGGACAAGCCAGCAATGCTTATAAGTTAGCACTCAAACTTGCCTTCACTGTTCTCAAACATCTCGTCAAGAATTGGAATGGGTTCTTGACAAGATTTTTGAGAATGAAAACAAGTTAAGAATCGCCAATTTTGCGTGATTCTTGAGAGTAAAAATCCTCTATGTGCATGTGCAAAATGGCCACCACAACCATTTTCTGCATGCACGTGCCCCATTGACCATTTTACACATGCACATAGGTGATTGGTGTTTGTTTTTTTCAAGAATTTCAGGAGATTCTCAAAAACCATAGCAAGATCTTGCCAGGGTTGCAAGAATCTCATGTAATTCTCGTGAGAATATTTTCTATTCTCATTTCCCCCCCTAATGAAAAAGTACTAGGAATATCCCTGCCTATGTCTTTATGGTTGTTTGATTTTTAGGACCAAATTATCCCTCTGCACACAGAAGTGGATGGGCTGCAAAATATCTAGTGTGAAGCACAGGACTTTGTGATAAAGGTCTGTTACGCAATGTGAGCTCAATGGGACCCAACTGGACCTGTTTGGTTCAGGTTAGGTGGATCTCTACCCAACCTCCTTGAATTCAGGACAGGCTCCTAACTATGGGAAAAGCTCATCCCTTACAAAGTGCCATGACATCATGGCTTTCTGTATGGAGTGTGGCTACATTAGAAAGGAGTTGGGTACTTCATTATCCCTGCCCTTTTCTGACATAGTCCCACTTCCTAAAGAGCATTGTGATGTCATGACAATTCATAGGCACTGGGAGTGAGAGGAATGGGGGAAGGGCAAACCATACATATCTGGCCCATATCAGTATCAGGTTGGGCCCAAAGAAGTCAGGCTCAGACTCAGGCCAGCTCAGTTCAGATTTATGGCCCAAGAAGGGCTCTGTTTTGCAGGCACCTATATATTTTGATATTATTTTCCTCCTCCATGCTAGAACTGTTCAAATGTCGTGGTTATGATGATTTGTGCTTGAGAAAGGAATCAGACACAGCTTGAGAGACTTGTACAAAATTTATCTGGTTCAGTACCTGCTTGTATGCTATAACCTCCCATATTTGGACACCCCAGAGGAAATTATTTTTGTCTAGATTATATAGCTATCTAGATACAGATACATGAATCTGTAGCTATACAGATACATGTCTGTGATACAGAAGGATCCAAATAAATTAAACTGTGTTAACTAGTTTCAAGCAAATATCCTAGGCAGGTTTTCAGATTTTATTTTTGGGAAGCATTGTCTCATGGTTTCCTTTGTTCCTCATGTCTGTCTGAAATATTCAGCTATTGCCTCAAATATAAACTATTTCATGTATATAGACTTTAAGCAGTTTGTGGCAGGGACCCATATTTCTGTTGGGTATTATTTGTGCAGTAACTCATACAGCAGGTTCTGATCCATGCCTGAGGCTCCTGTAATATGATAATCAAGTAAAATTTACTCTTGTGAAAAGGGGCAGCATAAAGTATTACATGCACTGTGCTACATCTGAATCAGGAATGTAGGAAGCAGGACACACAGATTTGTAAGAAGCCACATTTGGATTTATCAACTCTTCAAATTTGAAATAAGGTTTTCGGTTTTCAGTGTGTGATGTTCCATTTTTGGTTGCCTTGAGAAAACTTTGGGTTGAACGAAAGTGAATCCCATAGACTCCTCATTTCTAACTGATGTAGGCCACTTTCAGACCTCTCCCCCCCACCCCCACCCCTGACCATATTTTGGCTATGGGAGGGAATGTGCAATCCAAACATGCACGGGAATTGGCCGGTCTGAAAGCACTTGAATGTCTTACTAACTGTATAAATTCCATAATTCTCACATTATAACCATTTTCACATCCTTCGCTTCCACACTGATAAGTAAACGTAAACTGAGCCAAACCACCCAGATTTCCATCATCAGCGCATGTTTATTTGGTTCCCACCACAAGTGGTTATCATCAGCATCACACTGGGCCAATGCAGATATATCGTATGGTCAAAATCTCTGTTTCTCTACTGTGTTAATTGTTTAGGGGGGTTTGTTGTTAAAAGCAAATAAAACTGTTAATTTAAAAAAAACACCAATATAAACACCAATTAAAGTCCATAAAACCTCCAGCTGAGGTGCTGCAGGCAGCCACTGTACAGACTTCCCTAGACTTATTTGAAGTCCCCAAACCTCCCACTTAGGTATTGTAGTGAGTCACTGTCTAGACTCTAGCCTCCCATCAGGCTTCTTCCTAGTCCCCAGAATAAGCTTCTTTCCAGGTTTTCCTTGCTCATGGTCCAGCCATCCAGCACCCTAGTAACCTCCCAGTGTGAGCTTGGTGGAGCGCATTCAGATCCTCATATGTAGGAGCAGACTCTTTTCTTGCTGTTGGCTAATAACATACTGTCCAAGTATTATGGCTTACAACTTGTATAGCCCCAGAAGAGGGCATGGCCACTGGATGCAGCCAATTACTTCATAGGGTCAAGCACTCAGTAAGCCCTGGCTTGCTCATGAGAGGCTTCCCCCTGCAAGAACTTATAGTCATGCCCAGGTACAGGTAGAAAATCCAGGACCGACTATCTAGTATGTCAAGTTTGTTAATTTTCATTTCATCAAAATTAGTATGTTAACTTATTAAATGCATAGTGAAGTATGTTTGCCTAATAAGGCCATGGCTAGCTTGAAGTCTCTGGAAAAAGATCACTAGATGGAATAGTAAATTTCTTTAAGAATACTCCCAACATGTTATCTTTAAAACTAGTAGGCAAAATTCTTTCTACGTCTGTTAGCAATGCTTCTTTAGAAAGATTTTTTTTTCTTTGTCATGCACTTGAACAAATGAGAGGAACAGAATGAGAGTTGATCTCATGATGGCTGAGGTATTTGTAAAAATTAACTTCAATATGGTATGCTCCAAATTCCTACACTAGAACTAGAATTTCCTCAAACTAGAACTAAAATAAACCTACTGAAAAACAGTATAAATATAAAGAAATGTAACTTCAAGGCCTAAAAGCATGTCTTCATCATGAAAACATAGGATAGTTTGACAAGTTTTATGCATTTGTACATGTATTTTTTCCATTTAAAAAATATACTAATTACATTATCTATGTTTTTATATATGGTTTATGGTTGCTGTTGTCTGCGCGTGCAAAGCTTTGCATCTGTGATGGTCAAGTCAAGACAGAAGGCAATTTGGAAACTTTTTGCATCTCCATGCCCACCCCACTGATGCACCATGTCCCCTGAACAGCTCCCTACTGCTGGGGACTGGGGGCACAAGCAGTCCCCTGATTAATGCTGAATTAAAAACAGCTGTTCCTGAATCCCATCATGGTGGGAATGTTAGTAGAATTTTTCAGTCTGAGATACGTTTGTTTTCAGAATTGCAGTTGGTGATTTTTTCATAGCTTCCATAATTTTTAGTGCTTCTGTAATTTTCTGAAACCTTTGTTAATTTGTCAGTGCCTTTCACATTCTGGTGGCGTTGTTTTCCCAGCTCCTGGTCCCACGTCTCTGTCATCTTCATATGCTCCAATGAGGTGGAGGGAAAGAAGAGAAGGAGGCTGTGCCTGCCATGTCTGGTCTGTGTATAATGCTGTGGGTGTCTTGACCTTGATATGAACACCGTTTTGGCCCTGTGTTCACCACGTGGAGCTGCTTAGACACACAGTCCATGTTGGGGCAAATCAGTGTTTTGCTCACCACCCGATGTCAGCACGCAAGTGCTTCTGCCTTGTTTCCCATGTTGTACCTGCTAACACACCACACGATATCATTGGTCGATGATCTCCGCCAGGAGATGGACGTAGGATGTTCTACATTTCTTATCCTGCTAGATCTCTCGGCCACTTTTGATACCGTGGACCATGGGCTGCTGTTGAGACAGCTGCGTGACCTGGGGGTGTGTGGACGGAACTGTTCTTGAATGGTTACACTCATTCCTCTTGGGGAGAAGCCAGCGGGTAGTGTTGGGAGCTGAAACATCTTGCCCCCGTGCCTTGTCCTGTGGCATTCCGCAGGGTTCCATTCCGTCTCCGTTATTATTTAATGTGTATAAGCAGCCCTTGTGGGAAGTCTGGTCCTCAGCTGCCTCCCCCTTCCAGTCACGTTTTTCCTGCCAAAAGTCATGTTTTTCCCAACCCCAAACTCCTGTGAACTCACCCGAACATGACC
>QEPC01008321.1:355108-366501 GCA_003113815.1 Sphenodon punctatus | reverse complement strand
TGAGGTCTGTGTACTCATATCCTCACCACACGGACCAACCAGCCATCATTCTCGATGTAACCAAGCCAAGCGCGTGCACTTGGGACCTCGCATCTTTGTGAACGTTACACCCTTTGCCTCTCCCTCTGTTCCCCTTCTTTCGTCTCCCCCCCACCCCCATCTCTCAGATTGTAAGCCCTAGGGCAGGGGCCATGTCTATTCAATTACTTTGTAAAGCACCAGGTACATTGCTTGTGCTATATAAATGCTTGGGATCATATAAATGCATATATATAAATGCAGGGATCATTCAATTTGTCTCTCTGCTTCAGAAGGCAGAAGATGGATGTGTGATGGCCCAGGAAAAGGACCCCATCGGGGGATTTAAATCGCAGGTTTGTGAAGACACCGTCACCAAAGGGATTTGGATCTGGAGCCAACCCTGCCTGATTGACACCAAGAGCGGGAAGGTGAGAGAAAAAGGGGAGGGGTAAGATTTGGCAGCTAAATACAGAGGAATCTGGACTATATCTCCTGGGACTGGGGCTTGTTGGGACACGGCCCATGGAGTGTCAGCTCCTCCCAGTCTTTAGCCTGTAGCTAAGAGGAGCATAGGAGCCACTGTCCCCTCACCCCCTCCTGTAATTTTATTTTGCCCCCGATAGAAATCTTTTCATAGTTAAATATTTCTCGAACAATCATATATCTTTTATTTATTTAAAACTGTTTCTGACCTGAGAATATACCTATTTAACCAAGTGCACAAGATTCTGAAGGCAAGAGCAATCCACACCCCCTTCTCATGCCAGCCCCACCTCCCTCCCTCTAGGCCAACGTCCCAGCTACAGATTTGCTTCAGAGCTGGGGTGGAGCATGTGCTGGAGATGGGGGGTGGGATGATGCATTGACTTCAGGTGGCTGAACATGTTCTTGAGAAGGAGCCCATCTGTGGGGAAGCGAGTGGGTTAGTGTGCAGGTGCCACACCCTCTAATCTATCCCTGCCTCTGTTTCTGGACTCATGACAGACAGTGTCCAGATCAGCCAAGGCCCTCCCAGCCCCAGTACACCACGTATATCCATCTCTCTCCAGGTGGCGGTGTTCTTGCTGGACACAGAGGGAACCATGGATTTTCAGCAGAAGAGTGAGAAGAGTCTGAAGCTCTCTGCCTTCAGTATATTGCTCAGCTCCTACTCGGTCAGTGTCGGCTGGGGAATGCAATGGAAACATCCAGCCCCTTCCATGAATCCACTCTAGGGGGCGCTGTGTTGCAGGGAGCAGGGTGGGGGCTCAGTAGGGGGCACTCTCTCACACTCAGTGTGGTGCTAGCGGATGCTGTGTTGCAGGGATCTGGGGAAGGGGGAGGTCAGTAGGGGTTGCTCTCCCCACGCAGTCAGTGCTGATCTCGGTGTGGCACTAGAGGAGTGGGCTCAGTAGGGGGCACTCTCCCCTCACACTCAGTGCTGGTGGTTCTGTAGGTGGTGCTGAACCCTTGCAGTCAGTGCCTCCTCTAGTTCCTCCGAATGCATCAGGGTGGTTTCTTGGTTGGACATCCAATAGGGGTGTGCATTTCGATTTTGTTATAATGAAAATTTTGATTCTCTTTTTGCTATTCTAATAACAACAATGGCAAATAATAACAACAAAAACAAAAATGAATTTTTGTTTTTGAAAGAATGGGAAAACTCTGAAAAACATATTTAGGGCTATAACTTTGGTTTCTTATTCAATTCTGATGAAACTTAGGGAGATTATACCTCCTATGGAGTGCACTCTGTGTACCAATTTTCGAAAAGAATTGATGAAAGGAACTGAGTTTAGAAGCAATTGAATGTGATTTTGTGAAAAGCTATATATACATTGTTGACTACAACGTTTCTATCTTTCATCCAATATGCATGAAACTTGGGAATACTTTGTTCCTTCACAAGTTTGACAATCCTGCCAAATTCCAGAAAGATTGGATAAAGTGTTCGGATGTTATAAACTATTAACTTGAAAATCCATTTCTGGCTGTAACGTTTTTATATTCCACCCTGTTTACAACACATTTGGCAGATATGTATCACATGCCTTTCCTGACATTCCTGCCAGACTACAGGAAAATTTAATAAAGTGACCCAATTTTATAAGCAATTGAAGTTATCCCCCTTGAAGACCATTATATAGATAATAGCAGCACATGCAGTGCCAGTCAGAAGCAGGCATCTGGCATGGCAGGGGGAGGGAGGATGGGGAGCAACCCAACAGACTGACAGACACATTAACTGGCCAGTTACTGCATGATTCCAGCTTTACAGGACCAATCAGTGGTGGCTTCGAGGCAGACAGAGTGGGCAGCCCTGAGGCGAGCACAGAAGGAACATAACTGGGACTTTGGGGATAGCATTCTAGCAATCAGGAAAATTGAGGTCTATTGAACGCGTCTCTTTGAAAGCCCCGCGTCTGCAGTCACCACTGCTGAAGAGAATGGGCGGCACGTCACTTCCAGCAGTCCGGGGAATGTGTAAACACTCTCCACGCGGCTTTCCTTTTGAATACAGGGCTCCGGAGGTGCTTCTAAGTGCCTTGTTTAAAAGTGGACTTAGTTTACACATCCAGGCTGGCCAGTTATCATCACAATCACATCCTGCAGCACTGGGACAGAGGACATAAGATAATCTCTATTGGCTCTTTCCTAAACAGATGCTTCCGACTTCAAAGTAACAAGTGGGGGAGAGAAGTTGGGATGGTCACAGCACAGAATGCGGATATTTGGTTGACATTTCTGCTGGCCAATTGGCATCACAAAACGATCTTATACCACAGTGACATGTAAGAGAATCCCTGGCATAGGCTCCTTCTCTGCATATCCTGTTCAGGCATATACAGTTGGAACCCTTTATCACATCTTTCTGATATCTGAGAGAGATGATCCTGAAAGAGTGAGATACAGCCCAGCAAATTTCATGTACACTGGTTGGACTACAAAGATGTTAGTCAGACATACATTTATAAGATAATTACGTATACCACCCAGATCCTTTATCCAATCCTTCTGATATTTGGCATAGATATTAAACACGGGGAGGGGTATAAAATTGCCAGGTTTCATCTACATTAGATAGGAGACAAAGAAGTTATAGCCAAGAATGTATACACAGAATTCTGCAAAAAAGCATACTTCAACTGCTTATAAAATCTGATTCCTTTATCCAATCATTCCAGGATTTGGTACACGTAATGCCTCACATGGGAGGTACAGTACCCCCAAGCTTCATCCAAATATAATGAAAAACAAAAATGTTACAGCCAAATATGTGTTGTGCATTGAAACCAATGGAAATCGAAAATGAAAGCAAAAACAAACAGAATTTTGATATTTATAAAAAATGAAAACAGATTTAAATAACGAAAATGAAAAATGACATGGGTCCCTGGTGCACACCTCTAAAATCCACTCATTGCTATATTGTGTGGCATATTGGTCCTATACCGCAGGGCAGGGATGGGGGTGGTGGTGGTTGGAGAGTAGGGAGGGGATGGGTGGGTAGGGAGGTTTAGGGCTTTTCAGTTTTTATATATTTATGTCTATATTTGTATATTCACGTATTTTATAACTTTTATATTTTTGTAAGCTGCCCTGGGCCTTTGTGGGAAGGGCGGGGTCAAAATTGATCAAATAAATAAATATCAGACAAAGAACATATTGCAATTTTTTCCCTTCTCTTCTCTCCTTTTTGAAGATTGTCAATGTTGCCAAGCAACTGAAGGAGACTGATTTTGAATACTTGGAAGTACGTGGCCACCGGTGCTTATATACCCCTGCCCCCCCCCTTATTTGAAATTCTCCCCTTGTTCCCTAAGTGGGGTTTGGGGGGAGGGATATTGCAGTGCCAGCTCTCCTGTGGGAAGCGGTGAGCTTTAGTTCCGCCCCCCCAGGAGCACTAGGACCGCTGTGGGGGCTGGGAGAGCAGCTGCCCCACCAGAGCAGGTGTCTCGGTCCTGGGGGGGGAAAGGGGGGATAGAGAGAGACAGATGCTGAAGCAGGGGTGTAGCTAGGCTGGAACAGGACACCCCTGGTACTGAAGACAGATTCCACCCCCAGCAGAAGGGAAATGCAGTGCACCCGGGTTCAGGGGCCCCTGCATGGCTGCTCCGCCCCTTCCTGTTGTAACTACATCCAATCAAGTTTCCCACCTGGCTTCAGAGATGAGCATTTTGTTTTGTTTTTTCCCCATCCCAGTGAAATGATTCTCTCTTCTTCCTAGTTATTCATTGATTGTATGGAAAAGCTCCAAGAAGCAATGGGGTCTCAGTCTGAGCCAATTCAGGTAACCCGGCTTCATTTCTACCTCCTCCCCTTGTCCTTTTGCTGTACCCACTGCTTTGTGCCGGACAGCCTCTCTGAGTCTGCGCCGGACAGCCTCTCTGAGTCTGCGCCGGACAGCCTCTCTGAGTCTGCGCCGGACAGCCTCTCTGAGTCTGCGCCGGACAGCCTCTCTGAGTCTGCGCCGGACAGCCTCTCTGAGTCTGCGCCGGACAGCCTCTCTGAGTCTGCGCCGGACAGCCTCTCTGAGTCTGCGCCGGACAGCCTCTCTGAGTCTGCGCCGGACAGCCTCTCTGAGTCTGCGCCGGACAGCCTCTCTGAGTCTGCGCCGGACAGCCTCTCTGAGTCTGCGCCGGACAGCCTCTCTGAGTCTGCGCCGGACAGCCTCTCTGAGTCTGCGCCGGACAGCCTCTCTGAGTCTGCGCCGGACAGCCTCTCTGAGTCTGCGCCGGACAGCCTCTCTGAGTCTGCGCCGGACAGCCTCTCTGAGTCTGCGCCGGACAGCCTCTCTGAGTCTGCGCCGGACAGCCTCTCTGAGTCTGCGCCGGACAGCCTCTCTGAGTCTGCGCCGGACAGCCTCTCTGAGTCTGCGCCGGACAGCCTCTCTGAGTCTGCGCCGGACAGCCTCTCTGAGTCTGCGCCGGACAGCCTCTCTGAGTCTGCGCCGGACAGCCTCTCTGAGTCTGCGCCGGACAGCCTCTCTGAGTCTGCGCCGGACAGCCTCTCTGAGTCTGCGCCGGACAGCCTCTCTGAGTCTGCGCCGGACAGCCTCTCTGAGTCTGCGCCGGACAGCCTCTCTGAGTCTGCGCCGGACAGCCTCTCTGAGTCTGCGCCGGACAGCCTCTCTGAGTCTGCGCCGGACAGCCTCTCTGAGTCTGCGCCGGACAGCCTCTCTGAGTCTGCGCCGGACAGCCTCTCTGAGTCTGCGCCGGACAGCCTCTCTGAGTCTGCGCCGGACAGCCTCTCTGAGTCTGCGCCGGACAGCCTCTCTGAGTCTGCGCCGGACAGCCTCTCTGAGTCTGCGCCGGACAGCCTCTCTGAGTCTGCGCCGGACAGCCTCTCTGAGTCTGCGCCGGACAGCCTCTCTGAGTCTGCGCCGGACAGCCTCTCTGAGTCTGCGCCGGACAGCCTCTCTGAGTCTGCGCCGGACAGCCTCTCTGAGTCTGCGCCGGACAGCCTCTCTGAGTCTGCGCCGGACAGCCTCTCTGAGTCTGCGCCGGACAGCCTCTCTGAGTCTGCGCCGGACAGCCTCTCTGAGTCTGCGCCGGACAGCCTCTCTGAGTCTGCGCCGGACAGCCTCTCTGAGTCTGCGCCGGACAGCCTCTCTGAGTCTGCGCCGGACAGCCTCTCTGAGTCTGCGCCGGACAGCCTCTCTGAGTCTGCGCCGGACAGCCTCTCTGAGTCTGCGCCGGACAGCCTCTCTGAGTCTGCGCCGGACAGCCTCTCTGAGTCTGCGCCGGACAGCCTCTCTGAGTCTGCGCCGGACAGCCTCTCTGAGTCTGCGCCGGACAGCCTCTCTGAGTCTGCGCCGGACAGCCTCTCTGAGTCTGCGCCGGACAGCCTCTCTGAGTCTGCGCCGGACAGCCTCTCTGAGTCTGCGCCGGACAGCCTCTCTGAGTCTGCGCCGGACAGCCTCTCTGAGTCTGCGCCGGACAGCCTCTCTGAGTCTGCGCCGGACAGCCTCTCTGAGTCTGCGCCGGACAGCCTCTCTGAGTCTGCGCCGGACAGCCTCTCTGAGTCTGCGCCGGACAGCCTCTCTGAGTCTGCGCCGGACAGCCTCTCTGAGTCTGCGCCGGACAGCCTCTCTGAGTCTGCGCCGGACAGCCTCTCTGAGTCTGCGCCGGACAGCCTCTCTGAGTCTGCGCCGGACAGCCTCTCTGAGTCTGCGCCGGACAGCCTCTCTGAGTCTGCGCCGGACAGCCTCTCTGAGTCTGCGCCGGACAGCCTCTCTGAGTCTGCGCCGGACAGCCTCTCTGAGTCTGCGCCGGACAGCCTCTCTGAGTCTGCGCCGGACAGCCTCTCTGAGTCTGCGCCGGACAGCCTCTCTGAGTCTGCGCCGGACAGCCTCTCTGAGTCTGCGCCGGACAGCCTCTCTGAGTCTGCGCCGGACAGCCTCTCTGAGTCTGCGCCGGACAGCCTCTCTGAGTCTGCGCCGGACAGCCTCTCTGAGTCTGCGCCGGACAGCCTCTCTGAGTCTGCGCCGGACAGCCTCTCTGAGTCTGCGCCGGACAGCCTCTCTGAGTCTGCGCCGGACAGCCTCTCTGAGTCTGCGCCGGACAGCCTCTCTGAGTCTGCGCCGGACAGCCTCTCTGAGTCTGCGCCGGACAGCCTCTCTGAGTCTGCGCCGGACAGCCTCTCTGAGTCTGCGCCGGACAGCCTCTCTGAGTCTGCGCCGGACAGCCTCTCTGAGTCTGCGCCGGACAGCCTCTCTGAGTCTGCGCCGGACAGCCTCTCTGAGTCTGCGCCGGACAGCCTCTCTGAGTCTGCGCCGGACAGCCTCTCTGAGTCTGCGCCGGACAGCCTCTCTGAGTCTGCGCCGGACAGCCTCTCTGAGTCTGCGCCGGACAGCCTCTCTGAGTCTGCGCCGGACAGCCTCTCTGAGTCTGCGCCGGACAGCCTCTCTGAGTCTGCGCCGGACAGCCTCTCTGAGTCTGCGCCGGACAGCCTCTCTGAGTCTGCGCCGGACAGCCTCTCTGAGTCTGCGCCGGACAGCCTCTCTGAGTCTGCGCCGGACAGCCTCTCTGAGTCTGCGCCGGACAGCCTCTCTGAGTCTGCGCCGGACAGCCTCTCTGAGTCTGCGCCGGACAGCCTCTCTGAGTCTGCGCCGGACAGCCTCTCTGAGTCTGCGCCGGACAGCCTCTCTGAGTCTGCGCCGGACAGCCTCTCTGAGTCTGCGCCGGACAGCCTCTCTGAGTCTGCGCCGGACAGCCTCTCTGAGTCTGCGCCGGACAGCCTCTCTGAGTCTGCGCCGGACAGCCTCTCTGAGTCTGCGCCGGACAGCCTCTCTGAGTCTGCGCCGGACAGCCTCTCTGAGTCTGCGCCGGACAGCCTCTCTGAGTCTGCGCCGGACAGCCTCTCTGAGTCTGCGCCGGACAGCCTCTCTGAGTCTGCGCCGGACAGCCTCTCTGAGTCTGCGCCGGACAGCCTCTCTGAGTCTGCGCCGGACAGCCTCTCTGAGTCTGCGCCGGACAGCCTCTCTGAGTCTGCGCCGGACAGCCTCTCTGAGTCTGCGCCGGACAGCCTCTCTGAGTCTGCGCCGGACAGCCTCTCTGAGTCTGCGCCGGACAGCCTCTCTGAGTCTGCGCCGGACAGCCTCTCTGAGTCTGCGCCGGACAGCCTCTCTGAGTCTGCGCCGGACAGCCTCTCTGAGTCTGCGCCGGACAGCCTCTCTGAGTCTGCGCCGGACAGCCTCTCTGAGTCTGCGCCGGACAGCCTCTCTGAGTCTGCGCCGGACAGCCTCTCTGAGTCTGCGCCGGACAGCCTCTCTGAGTCTGCGCCGGACAGCCTCTCTGAGTCTGCGCCGGACAGCCTCTCTGAGTCTGCGCCGGACAGCCTCTCTGAGTCTGCGCCGGACAGCCTCTCTGAGTCTGCGCCGGACAGCCTCTCTGAGTCTGCGCCGGACAGCCTCTCTGAGTCTGCGCCGGACAGCCTCTCTGAGTCTGCGCCGGACAGCCTCTCTGAGTCTGCGCCGGACAGCCTCTCTGAGTCTGCGCCGGACAGCCTCTCTGAGTCTGCGCCGGACAGCCTCTCTGAGTCTGCGCCGGACAGCCTCTCTGAGTCTGCGCCGGACAGCCTCTCTGAGTCTGCGCCGGACAGCCTCTCTGAGTCTGCGCCGGACAGCCTCTCTGAGTCTGCGCCGGACAGCCTCTCTGAGTCTGCGCCGGACAGCCTCTCTGAGTCTGCGCCGGACAGCCTCTCTGAGTCTGCGCCGGACAGCCTCTCTGAGTCTGCGCCGGACAGCCTCTCTGAGTCTGCGCCGGACAGCCTCTCTGAGTCTGCGCCGGACAGCCTCTCTGAGTCTGCGCCGGACAGCCTCTCTGAGTCTGCGCCGGACAGCCTCTCTGAGTCTGCGCCGGACAGCCTCTCTGAGTCTGCGCCGGACAGCCTCTCTGAGTCTGCGCCGGACAGCCTCTCTGAGTCTGCGCCGGACAGCCTCTCTGAGTCTGCGCCGGACAGCCTCTCTGAGTCTGCGCCGGACAGCCTCTCTGAGTCTGCGCCGGACAGCCTCTCTGAGTCTGCGCCGGACAGCCTCTCTGAGTCTGCGCCGGACAGCCTCTCTGAGTCTGCGCCGGACAGCCTCTCTGAGTCTGCGCCGGACAGCCTCTCTGAGTCTGCGCCGGACAGCCTCTCTGAGTCTGCGCCGGACAGCCTCTCTGAGTCTGCGCCGGACAGCCTCTCTGAGTCTGCGCCGGACAGCCTCTCTGAGTCTGCGCCGGACAGCCTCTCTGAGTCTGCGCCGGACAGCCTCTCTGAGTCTGCGCCGGACAGCCTCTCTGAGTCTGCGCCGGACAGCCTCTCTGAGTCTGCGCCGGACAGCCTCTCTGAGTCTGCGCCGGACAGCCTCTCTGAGTCTGCGCCGGACAGCCTCTCTGAGTCTGCGCCGGACAGCCTCTCTGAGTCTGCGCCGGACAGCCTCTCTGAGTCTGCGCCGGACAGCCTCTCTGAGTCTGCGCCGGACAGCCTCTCTGAGTCTGCGCCGGACAGCCTCTCTGAGTCTGCGCCGGACAGCCTCTCTGAGTCTGCGCCGGACAGCCTCTCTGAGTCTGCGCCGGACAGCCTCTCTGAGTCTGCGCCGGACAGCCTCTCTGAGTCTGCGCCGGACAGCCTCTCTGAGTCTGCGCCGGACAGCCTCTCTGAGTCTGCGCCGGACAGCCTCTCTGAGTCTGCGCCGGACAGCCTCTCTGAGTCTGCGCCGGACAGCCTCTCTGAGTCTGCGCCGGACAGCCTCTCTGAGTCTGCGCCGGACAGCCTCTCTGAGTCTGCGCCGGACAGCCTCTCTGAGTCTGCGCCGGACAGCCTCTCTGAGTCTGCGCCGGACAGCCTCTCTGAGTCTGCGCCGGACAGCCTCTCTGAGTCTGCGCCGGACAGCCTCTCTGAGTCTGCGCCGGACAGCCTCTCTGAGTCTGCGCCGGACAGCCTCTCTGAGTCTGCGCCGGACAGCCTCTCTGAGTCTGCGCCGGACAGCCTCTCTGAGTCTGCGCCGGACAGCCTCTCTGAGTCTGCGCCGGACAGCCTCTCTGAGTCTGCGCCGGACAGCCTCTCTGAGTCTGCGCCGGACAGCCTCTCTGAGTCTGCGCCNGGGGGGTTTGGGGCCGGACGGGGCGGGAAGAGAGGGGGACAAGAGAGTCAAGGGTCGTGGAGAGAGAGGTGTTGAGAGCGGAGATGGCAGAGTCAGGGGAGGAGGAGGAGAAAACAGGGGGAGGAGGGGGGATAGAGAGGAGGCAAACTCCATGGGGGTAAAAGCTTGCATATTGCGGAAGGGGCGCGGAGATGGGGGTCGGTGGGAGAGGCTGAAGGAGGCGAGGAAGTCATCAGAATTAGGGCAGGGATCAAAGGAGAGGTCAGTAAGAGAACAGTTTTGTGAGAAGATGAGGTCGAGGGAGTGGCCGTCAGTATGGGTGGCGGAGTCGGTCCAGAGTCGGAGATCGAAGGAGGAGGTCGGGGAGAGAAAGCGGGAGATAGAGGGTGTGGAAGGTGTGTCAATGTGAATGTTAAAATCATCAAGAATGAGAGCGGGGGTGTCATCAGAGAGGAAGAAGGCGAGCCAGGATTCAAAGTCTGGGAGAAAAGAGGTGCGGAAGAGCACTTTCCGCCAGTAAATGCTGCTGCAACGGTACGGCATTTCAGCCCTACTCACTGGTACCAAGCACTGAACAATGAGATGCTGAATGACCAAGTGATGGAATTGCCCAAGGGAATATTGGAACAAATTTAATAAGTGAATGGATTTGAATCCGACCTCCACATTCACACCAAAAAAATGAATAGGTCTAATTTGACATTCCCAGTGAAAATTTGTTTCAGCTTCCAATTGGATTTAGAGCTAAAACAGGGAGAGGGTTTATTATTCACAGATGGGAACATTGGGTCAGAAATCTGATAATCCCCAGAGCAGAGATAAACTTCTCTTTTTTCATGTTAAAAAAAAAAGCCGCACTTCATGACAATTTTCCAGACCAAATCACAAAAAATGCTTTGAAATGGCAGCCATGGAGACCAAAGTGCCAGACTGTGCTAAGTATTTCTCTGGCTATGTATTCCAGCAACTGGACTTTGTGATCCGAGACTGTGACTTCACTGACGATTATTCACAGCAGGATGCAAAACAATATTTGGCCAACACCACTCAGGTGAGGAGAAAATTTAGCAAACTATTTCTATTGTGATATAATCTGTCCCTCTAACCATGTTGCATGTGTACGGTTTGGCAACAAGAAAAGAAAAGGAAAAACACTAGAACAGTAGCTGCAAAAGAGTTTGCTCACTAGGCAGCACTCTCCTCTCACAGTCAGTGCTGACCCCAATGTGGCGCAGGGGGAGCTATGCTACCGGGAGCAGGGTAGGGGTAGGGGTTGCTCTCATGGCAGTCAGCGCTGAGTTAAAATCTAGAAATTTTGGCAGCACAGAAAAAACCAACACTTTAAAACAAACAAAAACCAAACCAAAACCGGGGGGGATATCTGTAGTTGTTAATGGACTATCAAAACCATTAGACTCAGAAATAAAATATAAAATAAACTAGTGTTATTTTACTTGATTCCCCAAGTATCAGGCAGTGTCAAACTCATACTTGTAGAGATACAGTTGGGAAATTAATAATCACTGCATGCCCAGCTCTAAGATGGTGCCAACACTGCCAGAAGCATCAGTGCCATCTTTAGTTAGGGATGCACATGCACTCCCCTCCCCAGCCCCCTGCCTGCCCTCTCCCCCCGCAAGCCCCCCTGCCCTCACGCCCCCAGCCTCCGTATAGGATCCAGATCTCTGATTCGGATCCTGATACAGATTCTTTGGATTCTGATTAATCCACCCGTACCTTTTCGGTACAGTTTGGAGTAATCTGAAGTTGACATCCCTAACTGTTACTGTTACTCTGCAAAATCTAC
>QEPC01008321.1:333109-348716 GCA_003113815.1 Sphenodon punctatus | reverse complement strand
CTCGTTTTGTTTAGTTCCGCTCGGGGATTGGCGTCCAGACGTTACTTTTCCTTGGTTCCCTGTGGGGGTTCGTTTGACCACGCTTCCCGGGACCTTCCCCCGGCTAGCCCGGGAAGTGTGGTTGGAACTGACCCCATGTGGGTATTGAGCGTGATGAACATCTGGCGCACGCCATTCAGAGCCCTTTGGCCCCACGGGGGGGGGGTTGAGCATGGTTCAGTGTGGTTGAGCGTGATCTCGTAATGTCTGAAATCACCCATTGGCTGCTTTACTGGATTTTTTACACTGCGGCCATTGAAGTCAATAGCCGCAATGTAAAAAATCCGGTAACGCGGCCAACGTTAAAAATCCGGTATGCCAATACCGGTAAATCCGGTACCAGGGAGATCCAATACCGGTATATCCGGTATTCTCCCCGGTGTCCCACTCCTATGACACTGTCGGCAGTGTCAGCTCCTCTGTGGCTAGTTTCCGGGTTTGTGTGTCCAGCGGTGATGCTTGCCCTAATTGCTTTTCAGGCTTGCTTTTCAGGCGGCTTCCTCTCCTCAACCTCTCACTCTGGTTCCTTGTCCCTTGCAGATATGGATGAGGACTTCCAGAAAAGCCTGCAGGGCTTCATCGAAGACCTGGTGGGGTCACTCGGGATGTACATCAAAAGGGATAGTAGGGGCCAGAAGCTCACCGGGGGACAACTGGCCGAGGAGATGAAGGTTTGGCAGCTTTATAACTAGGAGACATCCAATTAAACCGACAGCAAGTTTACAAGTTTCTAGAGGTGTGTCTACCGTTTCTGTAACTAGAGTTACAGATACAGATGAACCCATTTCCATTTCTGTAAGTCCCTTACGGAAAAAGATAGAAAAATCATACAAAAAATATGGATAATTTATTTTCATTCTTGTGTCCGTTAGGGTAGCCCACATGGAAAACAGGCAGGGCAGGGCACGTGGAAAGGGCTGCGGGGGGTGGGGGGGAAGTGAGCGAGCACGATGAGGAAAGGAGAGGGGAGCATGGATGGAGGACGAAGATAGATTTGACAGGCATACAGTCTGGCCAATTGGCAGTGGGGGGCGGGGCAGGGGGAGACATTCTAAGCCTCTGATTGTTCTGCTGTTCGGCGGCCTACAAAACACCTATCCCTTCTCTCACCCCTTTCCTGTCCAGATTCTCTCTCTTCTCACTGCGCTTGCTTTCTGGCTTTGGAGCTGAGGATTAGCTATTAGATCTAGCTAGCTATACCACTGGGAGCAAGGCAGCAGTTCCAACTCCAAGTGGGCAGGAGAAAGACGGGGCAGGGAATGTCCCCCAGGAATTGTCTCCAGGGAAGTCCATGGCAAGGATCTGATCAGTAAATAGAGACTAACCCCCCAAAACACAAACCCTTTCCCCGTTGCCTGGATTCTCCCCCATCCATCCCGCTTGCCCTACTCCCCTCTCCATTTCTTCCTTCACCCAAGCCCCTTCCCGAGGTCCACCCGCCAGTGTCAGGGATCTGGGAAGGACTTAGGGTACCTCTTGCCCCCCGGACGTCCCGGGGCTTCCCTCACGGGGAAAAAGGTCCTTCAGAGTATTGTTTGGTCCCTGTGCTCGTAGGCGCTGTGGGTCCTATTCCATCATTAGGACCAGGCGGTGAGAGCTGGAAGCCCTGGACTCCAGCCCCTGCGTTTGCCTAAGTGCGCCTCTGGGATACCTCCCAAGCAATTACACTTAGGGAAACCCGGTCTCTATCTGCTGAGGGTTAGCTAGGGCCAAAGCTATCGGGGACTGGAGTAACACACGGCAACAGGAAAGGGGAAGTGGGGGGGGACGAGACAAGAAGGGAAAACAATGGGGGCTCACTCTCTGTCACTCCAACCCTGCCAGGCAACTCCCAAGCACACTCACACTCACAGGAAAAGGGGCAGAGGGGAAGGGATTCACTATCATGCACTTCCACGCTTATGTCCTCAGGTGCATAATGAGGAAGAGTTCATGTGGATTTAGTAAAGGGAAGTTGTGCCTCACTAATCTGTGGAAACCTTTGAGGGTGTAAATAAGCACGTGGCTAAAGGTGAGCTGTTCAATATAGTGTATCTGGATTTTCAGAAAGTGTTTGATAAGGTCCCTCATGAGAGACTCTTGAGGAAATTAAATAGTCATGGGCTAGGAGGCAGTGTCCTATTGTGGACTGGTAACTGATTAAAGGATAGGAAACAGAGTAGGATTATATGATCAGTTTTCATAATGGAGAGAAGTAAATAGTGGAGTGCTCCAGTGATCTCTTCTGGGACTGGTGGTGTTGAATATATTCATTAACTATCTGGAAAAGGGAGTAGAGAGAGAGATGAACAAATATGTAGAGGACACCAAGTTATTCAAGCTAGGTAAAACCTAAGCAGATGGTGAGGAATTCCAGGAGGATCTTGCAAGACTAGGTGATTGGGCATCTAAATGTGAACATTAAATTTCATCTGCCGAGTGCAAAATGATATACATAGGGTAAAATAATCCAAACTTATATATACACAATCCTGGGTTCTAAATTAGGAGTTGCTGTAGCAGGGGGTCTCCCAGGGCCACACGGGGCACTGGGGTCGCACTCTGGGGAATTAGCTCACCCCCTGCTATGCTGTTTTAGCCTTGAGCCTCGGCTGAATACCCCCCTGAGGCAGGGGGTACCCTCTTCTAGGACACCCCACACAGTCCAGAGGATATTAAGTCCATAGTCCTTTATTGGACACAACCAGCGTACAGTCCCCTGGGGCTGCCGGCTCCATTGCCTCCACCCTGCAGGCCCAGGTTCGTCTCTCTCAGGCACAGGAGCACCACAGTATCAACCCCCAAAGTCCTGCCAGACAGGCCTTAAACCCCCAGGCTCTGGCCAAGCCTTTCCCAGACAAGAGGCTCCTGCCTGGGCATAGCCTCTCCTCAGTACCTGGTTCCCTCTGGTTCTCCAGTCTTCAGCACCCTGGAGAGCGTCGAGTGGACAGCCTTGTCAGGGAGATATTGTTCCTTCAGCTCCCAGGCAGAGACTCCTTTCCGGGTAGGTCCATTAACAGCTATTAGCCAAGTAGGTTTGGGGGAGATAACGTCTTTCTGTCTGCAGCGGAGAGTGAACAACAGGGAATGGATCACCCCATTCTGACCTATTGGCCATGGTCGGAGACAGGATGCTGGGCTTGATGGACCTTTGGCCTGACCCAGTGAATGGCCTTGCTTATATTCTTATGATTGTAAATCTATAACGAGTTAACAAGAACTAGAAAGACCGATTAATATTTCCATGCAGCTACTGACTGCCTCAGGCTCAGGGATCTAACTTGAAGTGACTGTCAAATCCTAATTGTCACTGACACCTCAGAATGTTCACATCAGCGTCTCTCTTAAAGGTGCAAACACCACAGGGGGGGTCACGTGCCTCACTGTTCTCAGCAGCTCTACTCCATGTCAGGAGCTGCTGCCTAGCCCTTTGGCCGTACCCAGGCCTGGAGGCAGATCCCTGCCTTCTTGTTCTTAGAGCTGCTATTGAGTGCTGCTCAGGGGTAGTTGGGCCAGCTCTCCTGCCCTATCCTTGGTGTGTCTTCCCCCAGGGGATTTTCATTCACAGTGGATAGAGGATGTGGGGAGACAGTCAGCATCCCCTCTGAGTGCCCCATCAGTGCTGCATGAGTGGGGGGCTGAGAAGGTGTGATCTGACTCCTCCACCGCATGAGGTTGTAAGCTTGGTGTCGTGCATGGCTGAATTTGGCTCCAGTCTCTGAGGTCTGGCAGGCCTGGCTTGACCTAGCTATGGCCCTGCAGAATGTTCCCGCTACTCTTCTCTGTATGTAATGCAGATTACGGAGCTTTGAAGGTTCTCTGGGTTGTGGAAATGTTGGCAATTATTGTGTTCCACGCTTCTACCTTGACTGTTTTGCAGAAGTTCCCAGACCTGAATGAGGTGAACATCGGCTTCTCTGATATCCTGAAGGTACCAGCTCTGCGTTCCCCATTCCCTCTGTTCTCTTCTGTGACTAGATGATAGCAGTGGCATT
Source organism: Sphenodon punctatus (assembly GCA_003113815.1). NCBI lineage: Eukaryota > Metazoa > Chordata > Lepidosauria > Sphenodontia > Sphenodontidae > Sphenodon > Sphenodon punctatus. The sequence continues at coordinate 344,703 of QEPC01008321.1, read as the reverse complement.
TAACTGGCCTCAGTCATTTGGGATGGGATACGGGGGGCAGAGGATACCTGTGGAGTTTGAGCTGAGGATGGCTAGAACTATGTCCCTTATTTATCTCAGACACAGAAGGTTTTTTTAGAGAATAGCAGACACCCCTGAAATCCCATAAGGCAATTTGGAGTCCCAGTATATCCTGACAGGTGGTAGCCCCCTACCTCCCGTTTCCCACCATACGTTTTGAGATCCATTTCTGGAGGGTTGTGCATTCAGGTTTCAACAAAATACAAATAAATGCAAAAAAGACCTTTCAGAGTTCCATACTGAAAATGAGGATACCATGTTAGCCTATGGAGAGGGGTAGGGCTGCTTAGAAGAGGAGTGTTACTCGCTGCCTCTTCTCCTGAGTTTTCCTTCCCTGAGCAGGGCTTGGGGCAACTGTGCCTGGGGGGTTCGGGGCATTGGGGAGGACAACTGGCCCGGTGACCCTAGTCCCCTCCCCCTTACTGCCACTCAGTACCCCAACCTGGTTGTCCCCGCCCCTGCCAAGATCGCCACTGCCTTCCTACTCCTCCCGCCCTTGTTCCCCAGCACCACCCAGACCCAAGGCACCCCCCACCCTCGTTCCCTTGCTTCCCCAGCACCACCCACATTGCCTCACTCACCATAGAAGCCAGGAAGAGGAGCCGCCGCCATCAGGAGGTCGCTGCCTTGTAAGCAAGGTTCTTCGAGATGGCTCCTCACATTCTCACAACTGGACAATTAAGAAAAGTTGTGATCGTCTTCGGGCTGCCGATCGTCTTCTGGGCCCGATTCAAAGTGTTGGTTTTGACCTATAAAGCCCTACATGTCTGGGTCCTGCCTATTTGCAAGACTGCCTCACTCCCCGGGTTCTAGATCAACCCCTGCGGTCATCAGGGGGGTGCCCTGTTGGAGGTCCCTCGGGTTTCCCTGGGGGCCACACAGGACAGGGCATTCTCGGTGGCCACACCGCGCCTCTGGTACACCTTCACAGTGGGGACTCGTCTGGCCCCCAGCCTCCTGTAGGATTTGCAAGACCTGGCTGTTCCACCAGGCATTTGGTGAGGGAGAAGGGTAAGGGTGGATGGGGTGAGGGGGGCGGGGTTGGATGGGGTGGGTTTTCTTCTAATTTTTATAGTTGTTAGTGTAAATTGGATGTTTTTATATGTTTTATTGTATTTTATTGGTTTTGTTAGCCGCCCCGGGCTGCCTGGCTGGAGGGGTGGGGTATAAATGTTTTAAATAAATAAATAATATAAATACAAGGCAGCAACTTTCCGGTGGTGGCGGCGGCTCCGCCTCCTTGTCCTGGCTTCTATGGTGAGTGAGATGGCACGTGGGAGGGGTGCTTTGAGTGTGGGTGCTGGTAGGCTGGCCGCTGATGCATCAGCAGAACAGGATAAACATTTGCATGAAATTTACAGATGCAATTTTATATTAATTTATGCAAATGTGTGGGGCAGAGGGCTGGACCAGATGTGAGCAGAGCCAAGCCAATGGTAGGCAGAGCCAACTCGACCATTAAGCCTGTGGGGTGGCTTAACCCAGCACTCAGACACTCACACCTTGTCTCCCTCTGTCTGTAATTGGCTCTCACACATGCCCCCTTCTCGCTTCCTTTCTGTCACTCACACAAACACACACTCCTCTTCTCTCTCTCTGTCACTCGTTCACACACACACACACACACACACACACACACACACACTCACTTCCTCCCCTCCTTCTCCGTCACTCACAACACACACATTCCCCCCTTCTCTCTCCCTCTGTCACTCACTCTCACACGCACACTCCCCCTTTTCCTCTCCTCTCTGTCACTTACACTCTCTCTTTCTCACACACACTCAAACACACACACACACACACTCCCCCTTCCCACCTCCCCCATTTCTGCCAAGTAACCCCCTCAGCCAAGTTAAGTGCACTAATAGGGAGGACACTGCTCCGACAAGCAGCTTTCCTAGAGACAAGTCCTTCTTCTTCTCCTTACTCAGAACAGCTGGATGTGATAGTCGTTGGGACCTCTCCAGCTGCACGGGCTTGGAGAGTGGTGTGTTCTGTCTGTGGAAACCAGCATACATTCTATGTACACTGCCTGGCACCCTATAACTTTTATCTCATGCAGTGAAGTGGGATGTTTAAAAGCTAAAATCTGTCTACATTTAACTATCAACATTAGTTAAATCAAATACATATTTGGCTGAAGTAGTCAATATAACTGAATGTTCTAAAGTAGTCAGATCTTCATAATCTGAAAGCTGAAGTTACTAGACTTTCTGAGAGGTCAGTTGGGAAACCGGAAGTATTTGCCACAATTGATAATCAGTTCAAACTTTTATAGCTTCTCCAAGTATTAATCGTATCTGCACAAAATTTCCAGATTATAACCACATTAGGTCAACAATACTCTGGAAATGTTCATCCCATACCACCCATGTGTTGTGTAGCTACAGCCACACAAAGTTTTCCCCTTTATAAGGAAACCGTGTTCACATCTTAACTAATGGAGGCAATCCCACACCTCCATAATACCTGTCTCTTCAGAAGTTCATAGAATCATAAAGTTGGAAGTTACTTCAGAGGTCATCTAGTCCAACCTCCTGCTCAATGCAGGAAATCCACAGCTACAGCATCCCTGACAGATGGCCGTCCAGCCTCTGTTTTGAAAACCTCAGATTGACTAGGTCAGTCACTATGCAATGGTAACGGGGGCATGGGAGGGGAGGGCACTGAGCAGGATGTGTACTGGACCCCTACATTTAGTTGAAGTGTATATTAGCAGCCTAGGAAGCTAAAGGGTTCCCCAGTTCTGTGAGGATGGATGGGCATGAATGTCTGTGCCGGGACAGGGGACCAGAAGACTGTCTGCACCCAGGTCTTTGGAGCTTTCCTTAGAACCGAAATGCATAGTGGAATTGCTCCCTGGTGGTACACTTGGGAGACGTGTAAGTCGAGCACTCGATTTCCTGAGAATACCTGATATTACTGACTTACCAACTTACTGTTTACTGGGGAAATTGGAACATGAACTCAGAAAAATCAGGATGGGAAAAATGAAAAATGGTAGCAGATGTCTGAAAATTGGGACACAAAATGGTAAATCAGTAACTCAGGTGGCCTGTTGGGTGCTAATCAGGTACCAGTTAGAACCTGATGTTTCTGGGTCTGGTCACGTGCTGCAATTCCGATGCGTATAGCCATTTTTATGGGTCCTCGTTGCAGCTCGACAGCTCCAGCAGGACAGATTGATTTCTTAAAAATTATAGTTATTAAAATCCTTTGGTATCCCACCCCTCCTGTCTCAGGCAGCTCGGGGTGGCTAACACTACAATAAAACATCATAAAATTATATATCCACAATAGAGACATAAAAAATCCAAATAAACTCCTCCCCATTAAAATTACCCCACCTCCACCATCCATAACACCCTCCTTACCATACGCGTCTCCTCCACCAAACACCTGGCAGAACAGTACGGTCTTACACAGCTGCCGGAAGGTGAACAGATCCGGACAGAGGTGGACCTCCTGCAGGAGGGAGTTCCACAGCAGCGGTGTGGCCACCAAGAACACCCTCCTCATAGTGTACATCCATTGACAATGCAGAACCTGAAAGAGGGCGGCCCAGGCAGACCGCAGAACCAGGCATAGGACCTGGGGGGTGAGGTGGTCCCTTAGGTAAGTGGAACCCAGGCCGTGTAGGGCTTTAAAGGTTAAACCAACACCTTTAATTGGACCTGGAAGTCTATTGGCAGCCAGTGCAGTGCGTAAAGAACTGACGTTATATGCTCATGCGGTCCATCCCTGTAAGAATACATGCCACCGCATTCTGCACTAGTTGCAGCCTCCAGATCGTCATCATGGGCAGCCCCACATAGAGAGCATTGCAGTAGGCTAGTCTCGAGGTGGTGAAGGCATGGATGATGGTGGCAAGGACAACATTAGAAATATAGGGCCAGAGCCTTCTAACCAGCTGATGTAATTGGAGGAAGATGCCCCTCACCACCGCCGCCACCTGGGCATCCAAGCACAACTGCAGGTCGAGGAACACCCCCAGTCTCTGGACCTGAGAGACCAGAGGAGGGCAGCCCCTTCTATAATGGGTGTCCTGCCCTCCCCCAGGTCACTGACCCTACCCACCATCACCTCCGTCTTGTCAGGATTCAGTTTAAATCAACTCGCCCGCATCCAGTCCCCCACAACTGCTAAACACCGGGAAAGCACTGACACTGCTGGGCATGGGTCTGCTGAAAATGAGAGGAAGAGCTTGGTGTCAGAATATTGATGACACTGCACCCCAAACCCCCTCATGATCTCACCCAGCAGCAGCATATACATGTTGAACAGGAGGGGGGACAGAATAGAACCCTGCGGTACACCACAAAGGGGAGATGATGAATCGGTCCCCAACACCACCCACTGGGAATCTCTCAGCTAGGAAGGAATGGAACCATCAAAGGACAGTCCTACTCACCCCAGCTAGGTCCCAGGTGGGTCACCAACACCTTATGGTCAATGGTATCAAATGCTGCTGAAAGTCCTAATAGATCAGCAGGGTCAAATGACCCCTGCCCAATTCCAAGCACAATTCGTTGACCAGAGCCACAAGTGCCATCACAGTGCCAGATGAAAGCCAGACTGTGATGGGTCTAGAAAACCAATGCCATCCAGATGTGCCTGGATTCACTGCCGAGCCACTGCCCCCTCAATAACCTTCCTGAAAAGGGGAAGATTAGAGACAGGCTAATAGTTGCCTGGAGAATCCACATCAAGCGAAGGGTTTTTGAGCATAGGCTGAACCAAAGCCTCCTTGAGGCAGTCTGGCAACCTGCCCTCCTGCAGGGAGGGTGTGATTACCCCAGCCAGCAGCATCTGCAATGTCTCCTGGCTTGCTTTCACCAGCCAGAATGGGCATGGGTCTAATTCACAAGTAGTGCCTCTAACAGCCCCCAGCGCATCCTCCACATCAGTGGGGGACATCAATTGAAACTCATCCCATAATACTGGAAAATCCGGGGCTTCCATAACCTCTGGCTCTACCACTGTTTCCAAAAAGGCGGCATTAAAGTCGTGGTGAATGCGAGCTATTTTATCTGAAAAATATTCAATAAACATGTCACAGCAGACACTGGAAGACTCCAGTTCCAGGTGGAGATATAGGCTGGACGGACCAAACTTCTCACCACCCGGAAAAGCTCCACCGGATGAGGTTTCACAAATGCTATGATGGCACTCAAGAAACTTTTCTTTGCTGCCCACATAGCCACAGCATAGTCCTTTAAATGGGCTCAAAGCCGCAATCGGTTGTTTTTCGTTTGAGTCCGACACCACCGTTGCTCTAACTGCCTACCCTGATGCTGTGAACTACAGATACCTGCACTGCCGCACCGCGGGGAGCGGACGCTTGGGAGCATCCGCATCGATGGCCTCTGCCAAAGGAGTATTCCATAAGGCAACAAGGTCATTGATCGTGTGGCCATTGAGGTCAGAGGGTAACTCCCCCAGAGTATTCTGGAACAAAGTTGGTTCCATAAATCTCCATGGACAGACAAATCTAATGGGCCCTGCACTCTGCTGGGTTCAAAGGTGCACCAGGAAACATACCTTCAGGAGGTAATGGTCCAACCATAACAAAGGTGATACATCTACACCCCCAATTGTAGCACACCCCCATCAAGGTCAGTGCAAAACACCAAGTCTAGCATATGCCCCCTCTCATGTGTCAGGCCACATAGAACCTGGGACAGGCCAATGGTTGCCAAGGAGACCATGAACTCCTCCTCTGCCCCGTAAAGACTGGCCTCGGCATGGATGTTGAAGTCCCTCAGGACAATAAGTCTGGGAGACCTCAAAATCACGTCCAACACCGGTTCAGCTAGAGCAGTCGGAACCTGCTGTACAGTAAGGTGCACAGTATCCTAGCAGCTACCCCAATCTGTCCCCTGCCAAATCAAACACTTCTATACTAGGCAGGGGTTGCACTGGAAAACTTCTGACTGGCAATGTGTCCCTAAAAACAATGGCTATGCTGCCTGCCCCCCATTGCTCAGGCCTCAGTTAAATCTCACCCACACCTCTTCCTTTCCCAACACAGATGGCAGCTGAAATACACATCAGGAACCTTATTGATGAGTTCAGGCACAAATATGAGGAGTGTCTTGGAAAGCAGGTGAGGAGGGTTCTCTGGGAGCGGAGTGGGGGGGGTAGTAGGTTAGAGCAGGAGGGGCTTGGAGACAGGTTTCCTTTCTTCTGTGAGAGGGACGTGGAGGCTAGTTTTTCTGGCCATGCCCCTAGTTGGGAGATGGAGTTGTGGTGATGTGGGACCGCTCTGGGTGAAATCAGGTTCTGGGATGTGGGGTCCCCTAGATAATGACCCAACATATGGGCGTGACTGGCTGGAGAGTGGGGAGGGATGACTGGGGAAATTATCCTAAGGTGAGTGGATCGGTGAGCGCAAGACAGGGGCATTGTCAGGGTGTGGGAGTTTGGTATCTCACTCTCCTGGGCCCCTTGTCTCCCCTAGGAGTCCCTCTTATCAGCTCCCATTGCTGACATGGCTGATCTCAATGAGATGCAGGAGGATCTCAAAATAAAGGTCCAGGAGCTGCTGGCAGAGTTCCGAGGCCGGGTGAGGGGTGAGGAGCCAGTGAGAGAGGATGCCTGCCTTGCCCTGGAGAGAGAGCTGCAGGGCCCCATGGAGACATTCCTACGCAGCTACCGGAGAGAGGTTTGTACTAGAATCAGGAGGGGCTCACAGTTAGGGGGTGAGGACTCGCTCAGTGTCATGAGGGACCAGACCCAGCCTCAGGGCAGGGCAGGTGGGGCAGCTCCCCAGACCTCCCAGTAGGAATTCACCGCTAAGGTGCGGTGACACTGTTGTTGCTTCTGAGAACAACTCTCAGCCCCCTGGTGCGGGTGCTTGTGGGGGGGTCCTGTCCCCAGTCCCTGCTCTGTCCTCACCCCCTCTACCTTGGTGTTCTGGGCCCTCCCCCGCTCCACATCCCTGCGGCTTTTCCCAGCGCCCCAATCCCTTCCCTAGTCTCGTCAGACCCATAGTGAGCCCCCAGTTGCTGGACTGAATTTCACTCCCTTTCTTACCCCTGTACAGTTCAGCAACAAATGGGTTCAGAAGATAAGGGAGGAATTTACAAAGTTTCTGAATGAGAAGGTGAGTGGGGCCTTGGTCGGGAAGTGGGAGAGGGGCAGGTTGGGGTGCGGTGGGTATCCTGTTTCCTTGCTCTGGGGTTTGCATGCAGCTCTAGAGTGGGGGAGCAGCATGCCAAGCTCAATCTCATGTCATTGGTTGAAAGCTCAGGTTAGGCAGGGAGGATATTCTTTTATTTATTTATTTTTATTTATTTATATAACATTTATATCCCGCCCCTCCTGCCCACAGGGCAGCCCGGGGCAGCGAACAACAGTATAAAAATAAAACAATCAAACAATTTAAAACAGTTAAATACACATACACAGGGGAAAGACCCCTCCCCCTCGCCCCAAGAGCCTGGCGGAACAGCCACGTCGTACAGAAATGTCAAAATAGCAGGAGAGTGGGAGCCAACCTCAGACACAAAGACACATAAAGGCCAAAAGACTTTTCTGTGGAAGCTACTTGCCTGGTAACTGGGAAAAGTAAAAACCCTCTTCAGTTGCTGTGAGTTTTTCCTCAGCTGAAGCACAAGCCTCCCCCTTAGAGCACCCAAGCGCTGTCATGGTGAGCACAGGCAGAATGATGACACACAGACAGGTAGACACGCAAGCAGACAGACACGTGCAGACAGACAAATTAGCTTCAGTTCAAGAGGTTTCTATGCTCAATATGCTTTGTGAGCCGCCCCGAGCTGCCTGGGGCAGAGGGGTGGGGTATTAAGTGTCTCAATAAACAGTTGCGCTAATTTTGTATGTGCAGGTTTTGGGTTGTTTGTTTTCCCATCAGCTCTTGCTCCTCTGGCGACCAGCCTGTTTGTGGTCACCATGACAACAAACTGTTCTCCAGCAAAGTGAGGGCTGATGGGAAGCAAAAAAGTTTCATATTTATGTTAATACACAAATTTTTATTGACTTACTCATTAGAATGTTTATCCCGTCCTATCCCAAGGACTCCCCAACAGCCCTTACTCTTATGCTGGAGCCTGTAAACCTGCTCTCTCTTAGAGTGCCCTGGTTGGGAAATAATCCAGGTTGAGCTCTGCCCTCATTTCACACTAGAAAATCCACCACACTGGAAAGAAAAGCCCTACAAATCCTTGGAGATTTTTAAAATTTTGTCACATTATGCACAGCCAAAGCCTTTGAACCACTAGAGCAGCTTCCTGGGCCCCCTCGGCCACTGGAAACTGCTCTTGATCCTTGTCTCTTCTGCTGGTGTTTCGACTCCAACTTGACCCTTTTGTTTTGCAGCTCCATTTCCTGATCTCTCTGAGCCCTTGGAAACAGGACTTGTTTTTTGTCCTTCCTTCTGGTATTCCTCTTGTTCTCCTACTCCATTTCCTTTCATCCTTCTCTACCTTCCTCCCCCATTGCTTCATTCCCCTCATCCAATGGGGTTTCCCCCCCAAGGACTTTACTTGTTGGGTGTAAATCTGGTGATCTTGGGCTGGGTCTCTTACCCTCTAGCTCCTGAAATGCCCAGCTCCTCCTCCTGGTGCTTCCGGTTGGCTCTTCCCAACTCACTACAGCCTCTTCCCCGGCTACCATGTTCTCTTCTTGAGCCTTCTCATGATCTCTGGTCATTGTGATGCCTTCAGCTGACTTGAGGGACTTCTCCCGACCCTGTGCTTTGGAACAAGTGGTCTCTCTGGCTCCTGCCTGGACTGGGTGGCATATTTCTACACCATTGCTATCTTGTTCCAAGGCTGGTAGACCCTTCCCCAGCCTCTGGTCTATTCACATGTCAGCCTGATTGTGCTGAAATGATGGATTTACATTTGTTTCTGTGAAGTAAATGTAAAGGACAGATTCAAAACAATTTGTTTGTAAAAAATTTATTTTGGTTTTCACTTTTGTGCTTTGTTCTCTTGGTTGTTCAGCACTTTGTGCCTTCTGCAGGTATTTTTCTGAATGGGAATGTGCATTTGATTGGTCCGTCTGTGTGACATAATGCAGGAGAAAGTCACAGAGAACACCGATAGCAAAACTTTGAATGGCTAAGTGAACAAAAGTCCAAATACTGAAGTGACTGATTTCAAAATGGCACTAAATGCAACTATGGAAATTGGCTGTGCACCCCTCCAGGTCTGTCTGATGGGGAAGATCAACCCACAAAATTGCAGCCACACATTCATGTGTTATCCAAGCCAATGGGCTGGTGGACCAAGGCTCAGCTACTTCTGGTCTGAGCCCCTGGGCAAGCTCAGCTTCCTTGGAGCCAGCAGAACTGGGCTTGAGCCCTGGAGACCCTGGCTGCCAAGCTGACGGACAGTACAAAAGAAAATCGGATCTGTGTTCTTCCTGTCTTAATCCATTGCGAGAGACGTTAGTTATAGCCCTAACGTATATTACTAAGTGTGCGGAGCCGATATTATGAAGCTGGCGGTTTGGCCTTTAGTGTTTGATAGTTCAGTATCGCNGACAATCGCCTTCGTTATTCATTACTTTTAAAAATCCTGTATGTTCAAAGTTTCTGATTGGTTAACACATGTCACAGCATGATGAAAAGGTGATTTGACTGGGTGAGGGAGCACAATAAAAGTCCTGCTGTTCCATTGTTCCAAAGGAGGAATGAAGAGCTGAATTGTTGATTGTATCAAACATACAAAGAATTGAACACCTGAAGGTAGAAATGCAGCAACCAGGGCCACAAATTTGAATTATGGTATTTGTTGGGGTGTACACATCCTCAGAGTCCATTCACAAATATGAAGTTACTGTAACTGTAGTGTGAAAGAGGTGGTACTCATCAGGTTAATTAAAGATTATTAATTATTATTATTATTATTATTATTATTATACAGCAGAAGCAATGTACGTGGTGCTGTGCAATCAGTAGTTAGAGACAGGTCCCTGTCCCGAGGGGCTTACATTCCAAGACAAACAAGGGAGAGGGGAGCATAGTGAGACAGAGGGATACAGTCATGAAGATGAGAAGTTACAGGGCCACATTCTTAGCTTAGTTGCATGGAAAAGAATGGCTCTGAATGAAGGATGAGACAGGCAAGTCAGCGACATCAGTGACAAGTCAGTCTGTTGGGATGAGGAGCTAGGGAAGGTCGGACTGAAGAGGTAAGTTTTGGGGAGGAGGGATTTGAAGGTTGGGAGGGAGGGAGTAGAACAAATGTGTTCAGGGAGAGAGTTCTAGGAATGGGCAAGAGAGAAGGGACAGATAAGCTTTGAGGAGCAAGGAAGTCGTGAGCAGGCGAGGGCGGTGGCAGAGGGAAGAGCAAAGTTCCCTGGCAAGAATGTGGTGGCAAACAGTTTTGGAGAGAGAGGACAGAGCAAAGCCCTAAGGAGCCTTGAAGATAAAAACCAAGGAATTTTTGCTGAATGTGATCTGGGAGCCAGTGGAGGGAGGGGAGAAGAGACTGAACGTGATCAAAGGGGCTGGCAAGGTGGGTGACCTTGGCAACCCAGTGTTGAATAGAGGTGAGAGGGGCGAGGTGAGAGCGGAGGAGGCCAGTGAGTAGGGGGTTTGTTTATTTATTTATAAAAGATGTTTATCCCGTCCCTCCTGTCCATAGGGCAGCGAACAACAATATACAAAAATAATAAAACAATTTTAAGAAGTTAAAAAATCCCATCTGCAGGGAGAAAGCAACCACCCACCCACCCTACCCACCCCTCTCACCAAAGGCCTGGCGGAACAGCCAGGTCTTACATAAAGATCAAAATGACAGGAGAGTTGACAGGTTGCAGTAGTCGCGGTGAGAGATGAGGAGAGCATGGACTAGGGTTTTAGCCACCGGTGCAGTTCGGAAGGGTAAGATTTTTGCAATATTGTGCAGAGCTAAGTGACAGGGCTTAGCAACAGTCTCGACCTGAGGTGTAAAGGAGAGGGAGGTGTCAAAGATGAAGCCCAGGTTGGATGATGACACCATCAATGTAAATTGAGAGGGAAGAGGGAGAAAGACATTTTGGGGGAGGAGGAAGAGTTCAGTCTTGGCCATATTGAGCTGATGGTGAGACAAGCAGAAATGTCAGAGTCAGTTGGTGATGAGACTGGATGGAGAGGAAAGCACAGGGATGGAGAGAGACAGAGATTGAGTTGGGTGTCATCAGCATACAGAGGATATTCTATGCCATGAGATTGAATGAGTTTGCCCAGAGATAGAGTGTAAAGGAAGAAGAGACGAGGGCCAAGGAGAGAGCACCGAGGAACTCCAACTGAGAGGGCGGTGATATGGAGGTGGTACCAGCAAGAGCAACATTGAAGGAGCTATTTGAGAGGTAGGAAGACTAAGAGAACCATTTGAAAACTGAGCCCCGGAAACTGAGGGAGCAAAGTGAATCTAGGAGGAGGGGGGTGGTCAACAGCGTCAAAGGCAGCAGAGAGATTGAACACAGTAAGAATGGAATAGAGGCTTCCAACTTAGCTAAAAGAAGGTCATTGTGATTTTAGCGAGGGTAGTCTCAGTTGATGGAGGAACTGAAAGAGAGGA
>QEPC01008321.1:299313-309538 GCA_003113815.1 Sphenodon punctatus | reverse complement strand
AAAGAAAGACTTATAAAAATCACATAATGATGGTAACACATGCCTATATGCACCATATGGAGCTTACTTTATCTTTTGTTGGCTCTCTTCCCCAGCAGTATCAGCCTGCTAGCCTCTAAGGCTTCAGGCTCTCAATGATGAGGATGTCTACTGCTATGACTCACCACTTAAATGGAGCTCAATCTAATGTCCTCCATATCATTCACCTGTGGTACCATCTTCCCTTAATTACTCCCTCTCATAGCCATTTCGGAGTCTAATTCAAGGGAGGATTTCTACATCTTTCCTTTTTAATAACCTTTTCCTTCTCAACAATCAAAGAGCCTTGCTTAGATCAAGCAGTGTCTTCTCCTCAGCCCATCTCTGCATTGCTATGAAGTCCTGTAATGTTGTGGAGCGGGAGGATTGCTTCTCCTGGGCTCCTATATGCGATTACCCTTTTCTTCTCAGCAGTTGAAAATCCTTACTGCAGTCAAGCAATGTCTGTTCCACAGTCAAGCTCTGCACGTCTGTAAAGTCCATATTCTCCTGTTGAACTGAAGGATTGCATCTCCTGTAATCCAATTTGTGATTAGCTCAGAAGTCAGAGCCTCCCCATATATCCTTCCCCCAATGTTCATATGGGGAACTGCTTTTACTATTGCCTGATCATACGACATCCTTACTAACTACCAATTATTAATACAAATTCCTTACCTCGTTTACCTCGTGTGAAGTCAGCATGAAGTGATGGTAAAATGTATAAATTTACAAAAGGAAAAAAAATGGGGGGGGGGGGTTTAGAGTGAAGAAGAGTTTTGATTTTAATCAATGGGGTTAAAAATTGTTGTTAGAAATTGTTGATGGAATCTAAACAACTAATGGGTTTCTCCTGTTTGCCTTCTCCTTCACAGTCTCTTGTTCTCCTGTATAGCCACTGAGGAAGGGTGGTTACCCGAAACGTGTTTGTGTGCATTTTGTATTGTGTGTATTGTCAGGGATTGTTTTTATATTTGCATTTGAAGTGTTGATTTTAGAAGCATATGGAGAATGTGTGATATATGGCTAGATATACCAGAAATATCAATATGTGGATTGTATATTATAGAGAGATGGCCATGCATCACTGACATCCAAATGATTTTTCTGTTTGTGTATATCGTTAAAAGTACAGTTTAATTATTATTTTATTAAACAGTTTTACCTATCCTTCTTGCTCTTGTATTTCAGAGGAGGGGGAACCCCAGAAGTGCACATGCAAACACAGAGAAAGCAAAGCAAACCATCTCAAGCCATGAACAATATTATGTTAAGTCTTTAGCACGCCACAAAAGCATCAGCATGAAGTTCCATTTGTCCCCCAGAACATGCTACGCAGTTCTGTTGCAAACTAAACTTGCAGTGTAAAAGGCATCTGCTGCAACCAGAGAGGGAACATTCATGCATAGACTAGACATTAGCGGAGGTGCAGCTAGGGTGCAATGAGCCCCTGGCCAAGATGGGCCCCCGTCTCCGGTGGGCCTAGGGGCCCTGCTATCAAACACACAAGACACCTAAAATTCAGCCAGCCTATTAAGTGCATTATGCCATGAAAAGAGACATATATATAACCAGTTCAGTTGTGCCCCCATCATCAATTCATGCTGCTCCCACCCCATAACCAGTTCATTTGCGCCCCTGCCCCCATATCAATTCACACTGCCCCCCACCCATAACCATTTCATTTGCGCCCCCGGGGCAGCATGAATTGATTATATGGGGTGTGTGCAAATGAACTGGTTATGGGGTGGGGGTTTAAAGACAGTATTCCTGTTAGCAATAACTTCATTGAGATGAGTTAGTGAAATAGCAGCCATAATAATCTCAGAACCATATTTGCAGATTTTTCCAAGATAGAACAGATATTGCTTTACATCCTAAATTCCTACCTAAGATAGTCTAAGTAAGACAGGTGTGAGAATGTGGCCTTTTTTACATGGGCCTCTACCACCCATGAACACGCAGATTTCTGCGTGTTCATGGGTGGGGGGCAGCCCCATGTGAACGACGCTGAGCTAGCAGTGACTGGGGGTGCCTGTGTGTGCACGCTCAGCTAATACGCAGCCCCACTCACCCCCCATCTCTTCCCCTTGCACGGAGCAAGCAGGGAAAACGGTGGTTGCTCCGTGGGTCATGGGGGGGTAAGTGGGGATGTGTGTGCAGCCGTGTGCACACCTCACCCATGCAACAGCGTACCCATGGATCCCCAGCCCAGCAGAGCCGTGTAAAAACAGCCTGTGAGGAGTCATTCGAAGATGAACAGAAGGTTGCTGCCTTGTAAACAAGGTTCTTTGAGATGGCTCCGAACATTCTCACAACACCCACCCTTCCAGCCCTGCATGGAAGGTTGGAAGGAACTGTCATTCTGAGGGGGAGAGTCAGTGCTTTTTATACTAGAGGAGCTTGAGACCATCATGTGGTCTATTATTTGAAAATGGTGAGCGAGGTGAGGCAGCACAGCCCTTCCAACTGGGCTCACAAAATTAGTAATTACCCCTGCCTGTAATGCATGGGGGAGTGGGAGAGAGAAGAGGACAAAAGGAAGCACAAGCAAACAAACAATGTACAGGAGATCAGGGCAGGGGATTCCCCCCCCCAAACTTACCAGGTTTCTGAAAGGATGATCCCTCCTGATCACTCTAGTCTGACTCTGGTAACCACCTTCTGTTGGTCTTCCTTCCAAACAATGAGGCCAGGGACTTCAAACAAGTCCCCGGCCTCTCCCCCTTGTAAAAAAGAGAAGGGGAGCTCTCTCTTCCCCTCCAGTGAACCTAGGGAGGAAGGAGCAAGGAGCAGTGAGCTTTCCCTCGCTCCTCCCACTCTGGTAGGGGAGGGGCCAGGGGGAGAAAGAGGAGCTATGGGGGGGCAGAGCGTTTAGAAAAGGCGCCCTGACACGCCCCCTAGGCCTTGCTGATTGGCTGGGTTTCTCCATAGGAACCCAGCCAAGGAGCACCTGGCACCTCCCCCACTCCCTCCCCAATCCCCCAGAATGCAGTGCGTTTCTGGGCCGGCGCCCAGCACATGCTCCTTGAGGGCTTGGGGAGATCCTCTAAGTCCCCACCTCCCTCTAGCTCTCTGGCCAGTGAGTGGAAAGCGAGAGGGAGTGGGGAGCAGCAGGAGGAGGATGTTTGTCCCCTCCTCCCTTTGCAGAGTGACTCACAATCTCGGCAGTTCTTACCCTGCAGGCTATGTTTACATAGTCCCCTTCGCCGCCAAAATGGTGGCGACAGGCATTTGTTGCGCCCCCTTCAACCCCCTTTTTGGAAAAGACGCAGAGGAGGCGGGGTGGGTTGGCCGCGTCAAGGAGGCTTGTTAGAAATTGGCCGATGCAGTGGTGTTCCTGACTGCAGCGCTTATAGGGTGCTGTATGGAATGGGGAGCCACGCCCCCTTGTAGGGGTGGGGAAGGACTCCTGGGCGTGGGGAATAAGCGCGCCATTGCAAGTGAGGAGACAGAAGAGTCAGCAGCAAGGAGCCTTGCTGCTCAACTCCACAAATCTTCCTTGCAAAACCCCCAAACAAACCAGGGCCATGGGGCGCAGAAAGAAGAATGCCGCGGTAGGGAGGGGCACGGGCAGTTCAACGGATGAAAGTGGGACCCGAGCCAGGACAGGACAGAGCAGTGCGGCGGAGGGGGGACATGAGGGGATGCGCCCCCCCCGGGCTGAGATGATGGCACGGTTGGTGGAATGCGAGGCCATGGTAAGGACGTGCAACCTTCCAGGGGATGGGGGGAGTGATTTAAGCACCCAGGTGAGTGTATCCGAGCCGGGGAGGCACTCGGGCGTGGAAAACCGGGGGGAATTTGACCCAGGCCCTGCCTTGGTGAGTGAGGGGGTGGAGGGAGACATCCCACCTCAGGAGATACAGGGAACCCGGCGGGGCGGGGTGGGGGGCGGGTAGTGAACCTGCCAGTCCGCTATTGAGAAGAGAGTGGGGGGGAAACTCAGGCCTTCCTACCAGGGACACAAGGAGGTAATCGGAGGACCTCGGGGGAACAGGGGGGGCCCAGTACAGGGCAAAGTAACCCCCGCAGGGGCCAGGGGGCTGGTTTGACTCGGGCAAGGGAAGGAGGGGGATCGGTAGGACAAGGGGCAGTGGCAGGTCCCCTTCTGCAGGCTGTGTACCCTGGGGGGCAGGATTATAACCCGCCAAATGGTGAACAGGCTGGGAGGTTTGTTGACACATATGGCATCCCTGACCTGGTTCAGTGCCAACCTATGGGGGGTGGGGCAGTGGCTCCACAGCCTTCCCCCAGGTGGGCTGACTGGCCCCAGCGGGGCCTTCCCCAGTGGGACAGGATAATAGGCCTGAGGGCCAGGGAGCAAATGTTTTGACACAGGCTGAAGGGGCCCCACCAGCCAGGCGGCAGAGGATTGCGGAGGAAGAGCAACCGGGCACACCCACGGACGAAGAGATGTGGGAGAGGATTCTGGCCTTAGAACGGGAGCTGCACCAGCAGGGTCAGGGGCCGGCAGCGAGGGTGGTCATGCTGAGAGCAGTAGGGAACGGTCCTCAACCGGAAGGAAGGGCAGGTGAGTTGGCGGGACAAGCATATCAGGATCAGGCAGGGGATTTAGTGATGGGGAACCCGCCTGATGGTGAGGCCAATGCCCCCCTCCATTAGTAGTGCAGCCAAGTGTGCCACAGCTGCTCAACTTGGGCGGCATATGGGTGTGGGTCACGCCAGCAGCTGCACTGAACCTCGCATTAGTGTTACAGGGTAGGGGTGGTGGGGGGGTAGGACTTTCCCCTGCCCCCACAAGTATTTCAGAGCCAACCCACCCACCACTACCCCCAGGGGGAGCCATGCCAAGTGTGGTGGCACCATTTGGAGCGCATTTGCATTCAGCCACAAACAATTTTTTTTTGAGGGGTGAATACGTCGACCTTTACACCGTCCTTTTTAGCGATGCAATCGTGGATCACTCGGAAGGGGAGGATGGGAAAGAAAAGGAGAAGTTTCGATGCCCCAAGGCTGACCGCAATTGGACGAACAGGACTGCAGCATGGGCAGTATATATGGGCATTATTTTGCAGGCGGACCCCAGCTGGGGTCTTGAGCTGAACAAATGCGCAGATATAGTCAGAAGGGCTTATGGGACAGGGCCGGCGGCGGCATGGCTAAGATATGACGAAGCTTTTCGTCATAGGGCGGCTACCACATCTGGACTCGGGTGGGATATTCGCGCCCCCGATCTATGGCTGGAGTGCATGGTTGATGTAACCAGGGCACCCAGAGCAGATAGCGGGCAACCCCTCGTTCGGGGAGGTGTGGCCCCAGCAAATGAGCCATTTCAGAACGAGAGCTGAAGGACGGGACAGGGAACTGGCTCATGCTGGGAATACAACAAGGCGGGGCGATGCAACAGGGCGGCTTGCCGATTTTGCCGTGTCTGTTCCAATTGTGGGGGTGGACGCCTGGCAATGAACTGTTATCGGCCCCGGCAGAAGGGAACTAGAGGGGGATTTGGTCAAGGGGGAGGTTTCGGAAAAGGGGGGGCAGGGCCCCCCCTGCGCCTCGCACTTCAAAGGGGGCCAACGCCGGTCAAAATTGACCAACTGGAGTGGGCGCTAAGGGGGCACCCAGACAAGCAGGAGGTGGATTACGTGGTACAAGGGTTTAAGTACGGTTTCATGATACCGGCTGGTCCAGTGCAGGAGCCGGGGGAGGTAAAAAATTTGAAATCCACAAAAGGGAATGAGGTAGTAGTGAGGCAAAAAATAAGGAAGGAGGTCACTGAAGGCAGAGTAGCAGGCCCGTTTGGGCAACCCCCATTGGGGAACATGGTGGTGTCCCCCTTGGGGATTGTCCCTAAGAAGACAGAAGGTGAATTTAGGATGATCCATCATTTGTCTTACCCCCGCAGGGGCTCAGTGAGTGACTCTATTCCAAAAGAGTTATCCACCGTTAAGTACGCCTCATTTGATGAGGCAGTGGAAAAGGGAAAGGGAAAAGGAAAGGGCGCAAGGCTGGAGAAGTGCGACGTAAAGTCGGCATTTCGTTTGCTGCCGGTGCACCCCTGCAGTTTCCATTTACTGGGATTTCAGTTCGACGGACAGTACTACTTCGACCAAGCCATGCCAATGGGTTGCTCTATATCTTGTTCGAATTTCGAACGGTTTAGTAGCATGATCGAGTGGGTCTTTAAGCAGAGGTTGCAGGAGGTGGTGGTCACAAAATATTTAGATGATTTTTTGATAATCGGCCGCCCCTGGAGTGGGGCGTGTGCGACCGCTCTGCGATTATTTCAAAAAGTGGCAGAGGAATTAGGGGTTCCACTGGCCCTGGAGAAGACCGAGGGGCCTACTACAAGGCTTACCTGTTTGGGAATAGAGCTCGATACGGAGATGATGGTATCAAGACTCCCTGAGAAAGAACTGACAATTACCAAGATTAGGGAGTGCATGGCATCTCGAAAGGTTACTGTCCGCGTGTTGCAATCCCTTGTGGGGAGTCTCAATTTCGCCTGCCGAGTGGTGGCTCCGGGGAGAGCCTTTCTTTCCCGTTTGCACGAAACGTTGAGGGGAGAGACGGACCCTCATTTTTGGATAAGGGTCACCGGCGAAATGAGACAGGATTTGAGGGTATGGATGGCCTTCTTGGAAGAATTCAATGGGCTTAGCTTTTGGAGAGAGCGGTGGCTGCTTCATGCAGATTTACAGGTCCAGTCCGATGCGGCTGGTGGAACAGGTTTCGGAGTATACTTCCGAACGCGGTGGTGTGCTGCACCATGGCCAGAGGAATGGTACGCTGCGGGGGTGACGAGGGACCTCACCTTCCTTGAGCTATTTCCCATTGTAATGGCGGTACTAGTGTGGGCTGGGCAATTTGCCAACCGCTCCATATTATTTTGGTGTGATAATATGGCGGTGGTACACATCATAAACACGCTTTCTTCGCGGTCACCAAGGATAATGGGATTAGTTAGGACTCTAGTTTTGGGATGTTTGAAGCACAATATCTTGTTTAGGGCCTGGCATGTCCCTGGAATCGATAATGGCATAGCTGATGCCCTTTCTCGGTTCCAGATGGACCGTTTTCGAGAACTAGTACCGTAGGCATGTGCAAAACTGGACCCCCTGCCTCCTGGAATCTGGAGCTTTGGGAATTAGAGTTGCAGACCATCATGCAGGGCTCCTTGGCTCCTAAAACCCAGGTGGCATACGGTAGGGCCTTTCGGGACTTCCAGTCCTACCGCATAGAAAGGGGTTGGGACACGGGATTCCCAATTGTGGAAACAGAGGTGATACAATTCACAATGAATTTGCGCAGGAAGGGGCTAGCAGTTGGCACAATCGGAGGGAAAATAGCGGCCCTAGTATTCGTCAGTAAGCTCAAGGGTTACCCATCTCCAGACCGTGGATTTTACTTAAAGCATATGATGGAGGCCTGGTCCCGTTCCAAAACCATCCCCATACATACCCGAGCGCCACTAACGACACCAATATTAATCCAACTAGTGGGGATTTTGAATGAGGTATGTTACAATGGGTACAAGGTTCAATTGTTCACTACTTTGTATGTAACAGCGTATTTTGGAGGATTCCGGATCAGCAAGGTCGTGAGCGGAGCTAGGAACACTGGCAGTGATCATGCATTGGGGATAGTGGATATGGATATCGCGGACGATAGAGTGCGAATTCGGATGCGACATTCGAAGACTGATCAAAGGAGTAGGGGCCAAACGATTGAGCTGTTTAGGGCTGACCCAGACACTATATGCCCGGTGGTGCAGATAGGGCGTTATTTGCGAGTACGCCCCAAGATCCAGGGTCAGTTGTTTATACATATGGGAGGTGGTCCAGTAACGAATTATCAATACACAGCGGTAATGTGGGCTGCTTTAAAGAAACTAGGGTTGCCCCTAATGAATTTGGGTCTCATTCATTTAGGATAGGAGCAGCCACAATGGCGGCCATGGCAGGACTCCCTCCTGCGGCAATCAAAGCAGCGGGCAGATGGAAATCAGGGCCATACAAGAGGTACATCAGGCCTTATCGCTACTAAAATGGGCCTTGCTGAATTGGCTTTTGTAAAATGGATGGGTAGGAGTGGGATGAGGTGGAGTCAGTTGATCCCAACGCTTGAGCGATTGGGGGGTGCTCCCAAACCACGCATATTGGTTATCCATTTGGGGGGAAATGACCTGTCAGCCCGTAAAGGGGTTAACCTGGTAATACAAACTCTCTGGCTTGCAGCCAGAAGTGGAGAGTTAAAATGTAAACAAAGCCCTCAGATGAGTGGGGGAAACTGACAGCGTTGCCACTGGATCAGCTGAGGAGCAGCTCATGGCTCCCCAGCAAGCATGGGGGGACCCTTGGAGGGTGTCTGCCCCAGCGCCCTGCGGGAGGGGTTTCCACTGGATGAAGGAGACCCGATTGAAACTGAATTCATGCAAGACTGAAGTGATGATGGTTGACCGATCCTGTGATGATGGTTGACTTAGGAAGGATTGGGACTCCTGTCATTGATGGGATCCGCCCTTCTCTGGTCACTCAAGTTCATAGCCTTGGATCCCCCACTGTGCCCAGAACATCAGGTTGCGGCAGTGGTCAGAGCTCTTTTCACCAACTCCATCCAGTGAGGAGGTTGTGGCTGTTGTGGCGGAGGCAGCAACGTGGAATCCGATCCTGATTCCTCCTTCAGTAGAGCGGCGGCTCCCCTCTCCCCGACAGGGCTGCGGGGAATTGAGGAGAGGTGGTCTGGCGGCTGCTGCTGCGCTGCCATGCCTCGACGGGTGCATCCAGTCAGTCAGTCACTTACTCCGCCGTACCAGCTGCTGCGCACCAAAAAAGCCCGCCGGCTGCACTTCTGCTCATGGACCCCTTGGGCGGAAGTGTTTAGAGTGAGAGCACAGCTGCGGCCAGCCGGTGTGACTTGGGGATGGAAGGGGAAATTCCGGACACTTCAATGGTCTGGTTCTCCTGCCATCCCGGACAGCTTCAGCTGTCAGAAAAACTGGACTGTGTGGCCTAAATCCGGACCAATGGCCACCCTGCCCATCATCTCCATCGGTAAGGTTTAAACAATGATAACCGACCTCGCCAGGTTGTTGTGAGGATAAACTAGATAGGGACAGTAAAGCACTTAAACTAGCATTCAACATTAGAATTTGGCAGTTCGTAGTAGCCAGAATTTGGCAGTGTCTGTAAAAGGAGGTTCAATTGTCTGCTAATTCAAGGCACTTGCTTGTGTTTTAAATGAAGAGGAGATGTCTTTTCAACCAATATCTGTGTTCTGTGCTTTCTTTTTTCCATGTGGGGACAAAACACAGATTTAAATGTTCCTTGTTGCACATCAATTTCATCGTACTGATGGGTTAACATGGCATTGGGGGAATTCTCTGCATTTGTCAACGGAGAGTAGGTGGGGCCTATGGGCCCCTGCATTTTGTCTTCACCTTGGGCCCCGCAATTTGTAAGGCCAGGCCTGGCCCTTTCCTTCAATGTGTCCAGGCTGTCAGCTGGTGGGAATTGTATCCAAAGGTAGAAGGCATGTAGAATGGAGTGCAAAAAGTATCCAATTTTTTCACTTGTCTCTAGATTTCTGCCTCATCTATTAGTGTGGCAGCAGGTTTCCTAGGAATGCTGAGATCCTAAATCCTAAGATCCTGAACATATAAAGTGTCTAAACTGTGCAAGGAATCCTCACACCCACAACCCAGCATTCAGGAGAGACATAATTCCAGCTCTGTCAACACAACAGGAGAAATCTGACATTAACCGCATGATCCTGAGTCTGTTGAAGCGAGTGACAAAAGTTCAATTTCCTTCAGTGCATGAAGGTTGCATTCTAGCACCTCACATTTCTGTCCAAATTCTCTGTCCAAAACTCTGCTGCCAGGGTCATCCACCTCACCCATCGGTTTTACCATGTGCAGCCAGCCCCTCCTCTCCTCCCTTCCTGAGAGAATCCTGCACAAGCTCCTAGTCTTCACCTATAAAGCTCTTCACAACCTTGCTCCCCCCTACCTCTCTGCACTAATTTCCCTCCGTACTCCAGTCCGTGAACTCCCCTCCTCCTCTGTCCCCTCTCTCGCCCTCCCACACCTCCCCTGCTCCCCTAACCACCTTCGTCCCTTCTCCCTTGCTGCCCCCCATGCCTGGAACTCCCTCCTTGCCCACATCCACCTTGCCCCCTCCCTTCGTACCTTCAGATCCCTCCTCTCCACCTCATGACCCTGGATTGGCGGCGGGGGGGGGGG